>CAJNJA010099841.1:0-12261 GCA_905231915.1 Symbiodinium necroappetens
GTTTAGGGTTTAGAGTTTCGGGATTCGGGCTTAGAGAGTTTAGGGTTTGTTTGGGGTTTGGGGTTTAGGGTGGGCTGCGGTGGGTTGAAGGGTTCCTTGAGGACTCTGCTAAAGGGCGCTCTAGGCGATCTAGCTGGGTTTAGGGTTTAGGGTTTAGGGTTTAGGGTTTAGGTTTAAGCATTTAGGGTTTTGATGCCCATGTTCTTGGGCTGTGGGGGTGTCCTCAGCCCTAAACCTAAAAGGTTGCAAAGGGGCTTCGGGTTTGAGATTCAGGGTTCTACCCATAGGCCCCTAAGTAGTTCCTTTTTGGGATTACCTTATAGGATTCTAAATATAAACCACCAAAAGGAACTACTCAGGGGTAGAGTGCTTATTTTTTCTCAAGTTGGGGGTTGGTTCTAGGTTTCTCTTTGGTTGGTTCTAGGGTTTAGGATTTAGGGTTTGGGCTTAGGGGTCGGTCTGCTCAGGACCTGAAACCCTCCTTACGATTAAACAAAATCGATACTCAGAATGGCCAAGGCTCGTCCTGTGCTTATGCAGCCTGGCGTGCATCCGCTGGATTTGGGGCTTAGGACTTAGGAGTTAAAGTGTGTTGATCCTAAGCCCTAAACCCTAAATCCTAAACTCTAAACCCTAAATCCTAAACTCTCCACACCCTAAACCCTAAACTCGAAACCCTAAACCTTAATCTCTAAACCCTAAACCTTAAACCTTAAGCCCTATAAACCCTAAAGCCTAAACTTTAGGAGTTCAGGGTTTCAGCGCAGGGTTTAGGACCGCTTGGGGCTTCGGGTGTTGTGGGGAGATCTGCTGTTCAGGATGCTGGACCTTCGGTAAAGGAAGACTCTTTTATTTGGGTTTAGCGCTTTAGTTTAGGGGTTAGGGTTTAGGGTTCAGGGTTAAGGGTTTAGGGTTTAGGAGGCAGACGGTTTGGGCCTTGATTCTGTCTTGGCAACTTGAACTCATGTCTTCAGCTTTCGGGACCTGACCCTGGATGCAGTCCAGAGCATGAATCCTCTTAAGTCTTAAGCCCTATTATAATAACCGCACCCCAAAGCCCTAGCCCTAAACCTTACACCTCCACTTCCAATCCTTGACTTTAAATTCCGGGCCCCGAAACTCCAAAGCCTAAACAGATAGTTTTAGGGTTTAGGGATTTCGAAAACCTGCTTCATCTTGTGAGGGGAGCGTCAAAGTTCCACACATGTAAACGGACCTGTCAACTGTCAACTATCCGATGTCCAACTGACT
Organism: Symbiodinium necroappetens; assembly: GCA_905231915.1. NCBI lineage: Eukaryota > Dinophyceae > Suessiales > Symbiodiniaceae > Symbiodinium > Symbiodinium necroappetens. Next base: position 1,252 of record CAJNJA010099841.1, read on the forward strand.
CCTGCTCGGACACAAACCCTACACCCGGTTTAGCATGCACTATAGGACTCAGATTTGAGGTTAGGCCCTAAACCCTAAACCGCAAGTAGCCTTCATGGTGCACAAATGAGATTCTATGTTCCTGAATGACCCCTAAATAATAAGGGTACCCTTTTTCCTAGTATTCGGTTTTAATAAGGAAACCCCAAAATAAAAAGGGCAAAAGGGTACTACTCAGGAACCTAGGATTGTCCCCAACCCAAACACCTGAACGATATCAAGCCTCGCTCCCGCTCGGTCTGGTAGGCACTCTAAACGCTGCAGTGCTCACAATATTTACGCCCTGAGCCGTGAACAAATCTACAGGCTGAGCTGAGCTGGCAAGCCTTGCCAGATCTAAACCCCGAAGCTCAACTGCACGCCTCTCCAAGAATAAGAAGAAGAACATGGCTAGATTCTCCTGCAAATCCTGTGACATACCGGCACTGTTGCTTCCTGATAGGGAGCCTAAGACTGCATGGGGAATGAGCCTTCATAATGCGAACAGGCTTTGGGGCTCCTTTATAGCATAATTATGAAAGGATCCCTAAGGAATAACAAGGATCCCTGAGGAATAACCAGGATCCCCAAGGAATAATAAGGATCCCTGAGGAAGAATATTGGTAACTCTTTCGGCTTCTATACTACCCGCTAACCCTACAGCTGAACACACCAAACCCTAAACCCCAAACCCTAAACCCTAAACTCTAAACCGTAAACCGTAAACCCTAGACTCTAAACCGTAAACCCTAAACCCTAAACTCTAAACCCTAAACCCTAAACCCACGAGGCCGAGAGTCCCACAGCCCCAAACATACCAAACAAGACATTGGCTCTCTAAAGTAGGGTTCCCCTTTTAGGGATTTGAGGGTTTAGGGTCCCCTTTTCGGGATTTGAGGGTTTAGGGTTTAGGGTCCCCTTTTAGGGATTTGAGGGTCTTTTATAAGAGTGCCGCACTACATTGGGGGACCAGACCCTAATTTAGAGAACTGCCCAAGAAGCTCTGAAGGATCAAAACCCCATATCCGACCCAATGCCACGGCCTAGAGCCCTGCAGGGCCCCCCAGCAAACAACAAAAAACGGCGGGTACTGAAGACCCCCATGAAGCCTTAAAGAGAGCCTCATGGAATCCCTTTCAACATGATCCGACATGCTAAGACGCCCTAAACTCTAAGCCCCAAACCCCCACGCCAAAAGCCCCAAACCCCGAACCCTAACTCTGAACCCTAAATGCTGAGTTCGACATGGCCGAATCTGTCAGTTTTTAAGGGGTCCAGTTTCCTAAATAGTGGCTTGCTAACCATATATTATGTACCCCTGTAACCTACTATTTAGGTAACTGGAGCCCTTAGGGAGTTCCGGCCTCAGCTTCACCTCCATCATCTTCTTCTTTGTACCCTCGGCGTCCTTTTTCAGGAGTCAAGGGCTTCGGGGCGCACCGGGATACTAGGGTTCCTTGAAGGGTTTTAGGGTTCCTATACAGCTTCCTTTAAGTGTACTCTAGGGACTCTAGGGTTTACAATTTAAAAGTTTAGGGTTTGTAGGGCTTAATAGGGGTTTTGGCTTTGGGGTTCATTAAGGCTTATAAGGGTTCTTGGCTTTGGGTGTGGGGATATTCAGGGCGCTGCCAGTGGGCTTCAGGGTTCAGGGTTGTGTCTTGGCTTGGGGGGTGAGGGTTTAAGGCTTCAGGCGCAAGGTGTTGTCCTAAACCCTAAACCCTAAACCCTAAACCCCAAACCCTAAACCCCAAACCCTAATCCCCAAACCCTAAACCCCAAACCCCAAATCCCAACCCCTAAGCCCTAAACCCTAAACCCTTAACCCTAAACCTTAAACCCTAACCTGAATTCCCGGAGCTTCCGAAGCCTCTGACGTCTGTAGAACCCTGAACTGCACTGCAAGCCTTGCTACAGCGCCGCACTTAGGGTTTGAGGCAGTCTCCACTGTTGTTCCTTGTTTTTGGTTTAGGGTTTAGGGTTTAGGGTTTGGGGTTTAGGGTTTAGGGTGTAACCAATTTTACAGTCAGGATCCTAATGCCACCAAAAGAAGGAATTACAATGGAGACTATAGGTAGGGCTGGTTTAGGGTCAGCATCGTACCTAGACCTGGCCCAGGCAGTGTAGTACCGTTTTGGGATATCTCGTGAACCTAAAATCGGTTACTATAGGAGCCGTAACAATTAGAATAGGGATTTTGGGGTATACTATACTATAGTTCTAATAAGGAACCCTAAAAAACCCTATTCTAATTATTAAGGCCCCTACATTATCCAAAGAAGAGTGCCGCGTCCGGGCCTGGGAAAAACACTAGAACAATCGCAAAGGTTTAGGGTTTGGGGGTGAGGGTTCAGGGTTTAGGGTTTAGGGTTTAGGGCAAATTGTCAGAACTACGCCAAAAACACTGAACCCCCTAACACCCTCTAAGTCTAGACCGTGAGCCCGCTACCCCTAAACCCAAAACCCTGAACCCTGAACTCTTATTTGGGGGTTTCCGAAAATAGGGGACCCTAATATTACTAATAGAGCACCCTAAATAGTAGGGTCCTTATTATAAGGACCCCCAAAATAAGGTACCCTAATTTTCGGAAAGTCCCAACTGAACCCCGAAGACCCCGCAGGCCCAACCCGAAATGGCAGGAGTCCTTGGGCAGCTTCTGACCCTCTGCTTCTTTGGACGCCTTGCCCTCCTTTCGGGACGCACGTGCAACATAGAATTCGAATTTTGGGTTTAGGGTTTTGGGTTTGTAGTAGAGTTCCTCTATAAGGGTTTGGGTTTATATGGCTGAACCTGCGCAGAATAGGATTTACTATTAGGGCTCCCTGCTACAAGCAGGTCGAGATTACATAAAGCACCTGTCCTTGAGGGCTGAACACGTCGGTAGAGGTTCTAGCATGCAACCACATGGAGTCACATCGGGGTTGGAACGTCTCTTCTTTGATGTCTCCGACCTGCAGAGGCCTAAATTACGCAACCAAGCTCCGTAGTAACGTAAGAGCTCAACATGGCACCCTTCACCTGCAGCCCAGAAGCATATTGCTGCAGCATGATGCATTTGCGACCATGCCAGTATTTTGGGATGCTCTCCAACATGCCAGGGTGTCAGTGATGTACTACGTCTCCAAGCCTAGGACCTAGTAACTTATCAGTGGACTGTCAGTGGAGTTGAACTGCTGAAAGGATCATCCTGCAGACTTCTAAATACCCGGTGTATTTGACTTCCTGAAGCTGAGTTTGACAAGGTCGAACATACAGCCAGCCCTTGCAAGTACCCTCCACCTGCAGCTTCCGTACGGTTGGGTATTTGGGGCATGAGCCTGAGGCCGCGAACCCACAAAGCCCCAAACTCTGAACGCCTGAACCAGTAAACCCCTAAACCCTCACAGCCCAGGGGCCTAAACCCAAATACTCAAGCCCCTGAACCCTGCAACCAAACTTGACGCCCCCAAACCCTCTCCTGGAGTCTGTGGAGATGCGTCTTGAGCCGCCTAGTCTCGCATTTGGCACAAAGAGAGGCCTATGGGGTTCACATGTTGCGGAATTGGGCTAGAAGCTGGCAGCTTGTTCAGGCTATCCACGGATTGCATGCAAGCGGCCGGGTTGCTAGTAAGTTTGCCCAATCTCCGTAAACTTTAAATCCCAAACCCTTAACTTTACATCCTAAGCGCTTAACACTAAAGGCCGGGTTGCTTGTAAGTCTGCTCAATCTCCTTGGCCTGGAGCTTCATCTTCTCCATAGCCTCTCGAGATGCTGGTGTCTATGGCGTGAGAGATCTCTCCACAGGTCCACATGCAGTCTTATTGATGACGACAGCAATGGGGATGATGAGGGTTTAGGGTTTAGGGGAAGTATCCTGTAGTTTGCACTAGCACTCAATTTTGTTACGGGTAGTCTTCATGAAGCCATGCTGCTCATAGTTACCAGCGATGAAAACCACTCACGCCGTTACTGTCATCTACGAGTTTCCAAATGTAACAATGCAGCTGTCCTAATGGAACTACGAGAAAGCGTACTTTTCATCTGTTTCATATCTTCAATGTAATACTTTTTCCTCTCTCTGTCGCTCTCTCTCTCTCGCTCTCTCGCTCTCTCTGTATGCATGTAAATACTTATACATATACGCACACATACAAACATACTAATAATAATGCTACTACTAATACTAATATTAATTACAATGTACTGCGTACACATATGCTGCTGATAGTGTTCACTTCGATGGGTCAGGCCGGGAAGACAGGCAGGACACCCACGAAGCTCTGCAACACGCAGCCCAAAGACCCCGAAACCCTGAACCCCTTAGCTAACCCTGAACCGAAACCCTAAACCCTAAACCCTAAAACATAAACCCCAACCCCCTGAACCGCAGCGGCCTGTGCGTGGCCCTTGGACTCCGCTTTCTGGTGATTACCTGCAGTAGGGTTTAGGGTTTAGGGTTTTAGTGTTTAGGGTTTAGGGTTTATTAGTAGGGCATGGAGGAATGGGTTTTTGGGAATACTATGGGGGACCTTAAGGGACTATCATAGGGATCCATTCCCCCATTCCCTACTAAGAACCAGGGAGATTAGGGTACCTTATTCTAGGGCCCTTATACTCAGGATCCGGCTATTCAGGGTACTATATGAGGGGTACCCCTATTTTAAGATTTCCGCAAAGGTCCAACGTGCTCGGGTACAGGGTTTAGGGTTTAGGGTATTTAATTCGTATCCTTACAACATGGTTATAATCCCTATATATACGTACTTTCAGGCAAAAGTCTCTACGATCTGGCTACATGGGCCATTATAAGGATCTTGCAGTGCTGCATGCAGGAGTTCAGTCGGAGGCGGGGGGTCTTCGCCGAGTGGCAAAGGATGGCGACCTGCCTGTTGGCGTCGTTGTAGAACTGAAGGAGCTGCTCCTGCAACGGGCACTTGGGGCCCACTAGGGTTTTGGGTTCAGGGACTAACTTCTGCTCTTGGGCTTTAGGACAGGTTTAAGTGCTCCGGCAATGGGCACTAGGGGTTTTAGGTTCAGGGTTTAAGTTTAGCTTTTGGGTTTTAGGATAGGTTTAAGTGCTCCTGCAATGGGCACTAAACCCTAAACCCTAAACCCTATAAACCCTAAAGTTAAGTTTAGCTTTTGAATTTTAGGATCGGTTTAAGCAGCTTCTCTATGAGGCTCCAAGTATCAACAGAGCCAACACTTAGTTATTTCAACCCTGAAAGATATTTTCCAGCATTTGCGCTTAGATTCTTCGGGCCTGCGTTGGGCAGTGGGATACAGTTTAGGGGGCTAGGGTTAGGGATTTACGGGTGTAAGGGTTTAGGATTCTCAGCAGCGTTTTGGGGTGTGGGGTGTGGTTCTTAATGTGCAGCTAAACGCTGCCAGCCACCGTATGGTGTAGGGACCCTGGGCCGAGGGTGACGGCCTTGCTCTTCGAGAGTGGGCCTCACACTCTTCAACTCGGAACCTACGACCCCACGCAAAAGCTGGCATCTCAGGTGGCAGGGATTTTTGTACGGCTTAAGACCTGAGAATGAAACCCAAGCATCTCAGGCTTCTGAGATGGAGTATGAAGGCTACGCCTACGCACGACAAGGAAGATATCAAGGCTTGTTGGGTAATTAATGCCCAGATGTCACCGGCGTTTGCCTGGGTCAACTCCTTTGGGCTAGACGTACGTAACGGTTTAGGGTTTGAGGGTTGTAAACACCGCCTCCTGCAAAGCCCTTGTGCACAGCCAGACCTATGTTCTTCAACAAAGACACCCACGGGTCGTTCACAAAAATGTTGCCAAACCCTTCTAAACCCCAAAATCCTGGAACCCCAAACCCGAGACCCTAAACCCTCTCACCCCAGTCAGCTTAGGGTTTAGGGTTTAGGGTTTAGGGGTTTAGGGTTTAGGGTTTAGCCGACACGTCGAAGTCTCTGAAAGCACTCCTGAGACAACTGAGACCTCTTGGACACATCGAACTTGTTCAGCTCGTCCCTCGGCGCACGCAACGTGGCGTTTCTCTTCCCGCGGATGTGAGTATTCATAAGTAGGTTTCAATTCACATAAAAGAACGAACACTTGCACAAACTACTAATTAGGTATATGCCCTTTTATATATATATATACATATATATATGTTTATAATATACACACACATAAACATGCACCTGAACAAAACAGACATGCACAAATACATATACATATGTATAGACACAGACATAGACATGTAGGCTTGCGTACACATAGACATAGACTATAGCGAGGCAGTCATGTACATTTACATAAACACATACAAACATACATGCATTAAACTTCGGTTCAGGTTTAGGGCTTACGGTCTAAACTCTATCTTCACAACATGGGGACACGGAGTTGGGAAAAAGCTACATGGCTTCGCAGATAGAACAGTCACAGAACTGGGTCATGCAGTACTTCAGGTTGACCGCTGTCCGAGCTTTGGTTTTTGAATATTGCCATCGTGTCGATTGTCTCATCCACCGCCCCTTGTCAAACTAGGCAGCTGTTCCGTGTTGCCGGCTGCACAGGACGAAGTTGGGTCTTAAAGGCCGGGGTGTTTCTGAGCGACATCGTTCCTTAAGGAATCGCATAAGGGGTGTAGTACTGTAAGGGCCTCAATATTTCAGTACTACTATCCAAAAGACCCAGCAGGACTATAGTAATGATAATTGCCCAAGCCCTAGTCAAATGATCAAAGCCCCGGTGTTACTTGCACAGTCATCTACTAATCTACTATAATCAAGAACTTCTCGCCAAGGTCCCTGCTTCTCGGGGGTTATAGGTTTGGGGTTCAGGGGCTCTCTCATAAAACCATGCAGTACAGGTTAAGGCGTCGCGTGCAAGATCTACTGGACTGGCGAATCATGAGATTACCAAGTACCAACCCGCAATGTAAATCTCTGCAGCTGAGCATCTGCAGCGTGTACGAGGCGTTGTAGGTACGGAAGACTTTCGCAGAGAGATCTTCCATGAAATTCTTGAAGTATTCCTGATTCAGAAGCAGAGTTAGCAGCGAAGAAGCTCTAGCTTCGGGTTCAGGGACAACTGGCAGTTGGGGGTCGGGGGCCGCAAGCTTTTCGTAATTTTCGGGCTTTGGGGTTAAGGTAGGAGCTTAGGGTTTAGGGTCCAGGAATTTGGGGGTTTAGGTTTAGGGTATATGGGTTCAGGGGTTGGCGGGTTTGGGGTTCAGGTTTAGGGTATGTGGGTTTAGGAGCTTCAGCGGTTTCAGCCTTTGTTTGGCCCAGGTGCATTCAAATCTGCGGGCGAGATCTTGTCGAAGACCTGCTCTTCCTGCCTTGGAACTGAAAGGAACAGGGAACTCAGCAACGAAGTGACGCTAGAAGGACCATCCGAGGGGTCATGTCAAGCCTATACAGTTATGACCTACTTACTAAGTTAAACATATCTCACAAGCCCGAACCCTAAACCCTAAACACACCAAAACCCCAAAACACTCAGGGACGCCTTAAATCCGAAACTCCCAAACTCCTAAACCCTAAATGGGTAATTCACTTAATTATTAGGTTCCTGTTTTAGGTCCCCAAATGCTACGGCACCCTTATCAAAAAATCTACCCCAACAGAGACCCTAGTGTCGAGAACTACCCCCAAATCGGTACGGAGATTCGACCAGAAAGAAACCCTAAAGCCCAAGCCCTAAACGCTACACCCTGAAACCGTAAACCCTAAACACTGAAACCCCCAAACCCTACACCCTGAAACCCCGAAGCCCTAAACCCTGACACCCCGAAACCCTAACAAACGAAGAACCTCTGAGATGCTTCTGCTGGAAGCCTGGTTCTACGGGGCTTGCCGGCGAGGGCCACGAAGATAGGGTTTAGGGTTTAGGTTTATGAGCTAAGATGATAGAGGGACCTTCATTGTTGGAGTAGGGTGTTGAGATTTTGAAGGGGGTATATTCTACTATGTTTAGAGTAAGGAAGTCTCTGGAATAGTATGGGTATTCACTCAGACTTCTATACTACTCTTGATGGGCAATGTAAACCGTAAGTAGCCGAAGCTAAGGAACTAGATATTCCGCTCCGGTTTATACAACCATGCCCCTTTTACAATAGCCGGCAAACGTTCAGGATTTAGGCTATGGGGTTTTATGTTTTCGGGACACTTACGACTGAGGACGTGGGTCGGTTCTTCGGTTTTGGGCGTATGTCCGGAAGCCTGAACTCTTTGTGCGGCTGTGAAGCTTCTTGCCCTTGATGAAGCCTTGAACATTGTCGAAGACCTGCGAAGTTAGCTCGAAGTTCCCAAAAGGTTCCTAAGCACCTAGAAAGTATAGAGAGTGGGATTCCTATCTTAGGTGTACTACTACTGTAGTTAGGCAAGGGTCCCCTACACAGGTCCGCAGGATCCTCAGGGTTTGAATACATGGGGCGCTTGGGATCCTTCTTTACAGCTTTCGAGTATCTCAAGGCTTCGGGTTTTGAAGTTCAGGGATTTGGTCGCCTCTAATGCAGAACCCTGCATGAAGCCACGTGACCCCAGCTCGAAAGCTCTACTGGTGGCGCATCCCTCGCCTGCTTGGCCACTTCGACACTGTTCGTGTACCGGATGGAATCCTGCGAAGTTGTAACCCTAAACCCTAAACCCTAACCCCTAACCCTGAAACCCTATAAACCTATACACCGAAGTCCCTCTTCGAAGGCGGTCCCGTGGTCAAAAAGTCAGAAGTGCTAGCGCTGTACTTCAGCTCCTACAGCTCCTATGTAACTCCATCCTTCCAATGGTACACTAGCAGTGGTGGTACTAGAATATATACTAAACTCATCATGCGTAGTCACGACAGAATTGAAGAGCTCCTTGCCCAAGAAGTCGAGGTGGATGGTCTGCGGCGGCGTAAGTTTCCTGGCGCCAAGAACTCTAGACCCCGACCGAATTCCGATACTCCAGTATACCCTAAGACCTTAGTAGTACACTAAAAAGCAATAAGCCTGCGAGGCCAGTTAAGACAAGGGCGTGGGGTGCTGTCTAAGCCAAAAAAACTTAAGTGACAGTTTTTGCCTAATAGAGGGTTTCATTCAATTGGACAAACCCTGTAGGCTTCGCAAGCCACAGTTTAGAATTCAGGCGGGACCACTTTTGTTGGTGCCCTGATTGGTTGTTGATCAGGAGTTGAACTGATTGCTGTTTGCGAGAAAACTTCAGAAGGATTTCCCATGGTGGAAGAGCCACCGTTCGTGCGAAGGCTTGCTGAATCGTAACTGCCCTTTTCACGATTCCTTTGATTCCCTTGATTTCACTCATGGATGTTCATTAAGAGTCATCGTGTGGTCCGGCAGTGCTTCGGTGATGGTAAAGAAGCCATACAAGCCTGCTTGGGACTTGACTCGACCCTGGATGTCATGGGCAACCTTCATTCGAGATTCCTATAAAAAACTTGTGGGAGCCACTCTTACAAGACCCTCTAACCCTCAAGCAAGCAACTGTAAACCCCAAACCTAAGATCCGCATCTTTGATGACACCAACATAGGGGCCTTAATCATGATTGATGATGAATTAGTAATAACACCACAACTACTGGGACCAGAAAAAGTGGATACTGCCATTAACTACAAAACAGACCTGTGCATCAGATTCCCTTGTGGTGTGAGAACCTTAGGCCTTGCCTGAAAAAAACATTTCACAACACCCCCTCCCTATCTGCTCTCTGAAAGTGGCTGCAGTGTGGGCTGTGGGCTTCAGGACTCGTAGGCTCGTTGGGTCTGGGTTGGGGCGAAAAGGGCAACATGTCCGGTCTTTGGGGTCTTGGGGCTGCAGCTGTGGATGCTAGCCGCTAGCTCATGACTCATGCCGCCTTGCACGGAAGGGCATGTGTTCGGGAGGCGGCGTCAGTAGAGGGCCGTAACACATATGTCGAGCCCCACATGCCACAAAAAGGCCGTTTCTAAGCAGCTGCCGGCCGGTCCACTCCCTAACAACAAATCCGAAAGAAATTTAGTCCGAAGGCTACCGCAGTCAGGTGGTTCACCAGAAATGATGTGGTCGTCGGCTCCAACCAACGCAAGCCAACAGCAAGTGCAGCTGTTGTCCCAAACCATCGTTTAGGGCTTAATTAGGGCCCGGAACCCCAATCTCAATCCCAAACACTACTACTCGGCGATCTACAACCGAAGCCTGCAAGTACTAGGCCTAAACCTCCCCTAAACCCCAAACGTCCGACATCCAGATCAGAAGAGCGGCAGGTGCTCTACGCGCAGTGAGCAGCAGCCCACGGTATCGGCCTCCTCCTCCGTATCCTGGCGCTTGCATGGTTGGGTTTAGGGTTTAGGGTTTAGGGTTTTAGTGGAAGGGGGCTCAGAGTATATTTTGTAGGAGTGTTGGGATCGGGTTTAGGGCGTTCAGTGCTTGATACGAGGGTTTGAGCTTTGACCTCTGGGAACTCTGACACAGGGGTGGTTAGTGGACTTCATAACATCGATGTTAAAATTCAGCTTGCCTTCTGCACGGTATGGGACTTTCCGAAAATTAGGGTCCTTATTTTGGGGTCCTTATAATAAGGATCCTACCATTTAAGGTACTATATTAGGGTCCCCTATTTTCGGAAACCCCCGTATTGTGCTCGCCTCTTGACTATGTTCATAGGTACCAAGCATATTGGAGGGTGTCCAGAGCCGGGGACCTACACACGAGTCTGGCACTCCACATGCGCCACCCAAAGACCCAGCCCTAGCGCGACCGAAATGGATAGCATTCCTGTTAATCTCAACTCCACCAACAAAAAGACCTGCCCAAGTGAAGGTTTATGAGCAAGAGACCATTGCAAGGCAACTCTAAGCCCCCCTAAACCCTGAACCCCCGTAAACCCTGAACCCCCCTTAACCCTAAACCCTTAAACTTAAATCACCGCCAAAATCCTACACCCTAAAACTCAAATCCTCTGAAACCCTAAGTTGAACAACACGGGGAAGCCCCCAGGAGCTGGAGACGGCTGTCCTTCTCACCGCCAACTCGCAGCGCGAGCTTGTCGATGAAGTAGGTCGC
>CAJNJA010099863.1:0-18898 GCA_905231915.1 Symbiodinium necroappetens
ACTGCTACTGCTACTGCTACTGCTACTGCTACTGCTACTGCTACTGCTACTGCTACTGCTACTACAACTACTACAACTACTACAACTACAACTACTACTACTACTGCTACTACTACTACTACTACTACTGCTACACCCATACCACGATTACTACTTTCATCTACATGCCCGGCCTTCGGCGAAGCAACCGCTTTTCGGCGTGCAGCCTTTTGGATGCTCTTGCTCGTTGCTTCAGATCAGGGTACCTACTAGATAGGCTGAGGACGGGTTCAGGAATACATTCACGGTTCTGGGCCGTTGTCTTTCGCGGTTAAGCAAAGGGTCGCTTCCAGTTCACCCTAAATTAGGGTTTCGACTCACACACTCGCACGGCAGGAATTTAGGGTTCAGGGTTTAGAGTTTAGGGTTTAGGCACGCTAACGGGTCATCCCCTGGTCTCTTTCCTAAGGATGCGACGGACGTGTCTGAACAAAGGGAACTGGCTTTTTTGCCACGAGGGTATGGATGAGCTTCTCTGTGGAGTCTTTGGGTTCAGTGAGAACCAGGCATCCTGCATTTCAATCCAAACCAGCTTCGCAAAAATAAACCCCACGATCGACAAAATGGGTCCGCCAGCATAGTATGCGAGGTTGAGGGTCGTCAAGCCCTGATTAGATGGTACCTCTTCCAGAGCGTATGATAACGAAGCCACAAAAGGAGGGACCATGATTCTGAACAACCCTCCTTGTGTACCAGGGACGGTGCTGGTAGTAAGCTTGTCTTCTGAACCCCAAAAAAGTTAATATATATATATATGACTTCAATGATTATGATCTCAGAAGGGTCGATCCCTGGGGCTGCGTTTGTGCATGGGAAGCTTTTGGAGTGTCTTACATCTTTTGGTAAAGTCCCCGAGAAATACGTCTATCTAGAGAGCGACCCTCAAAACACTCCCAAAAGGGCCCGCAGCCTTGGGAGGCTTCTGTGGTAGCCGCTTTGGCAGTGACAAAGCACGAGGAGGCGGCGAGTGGAAGAAGCGGCAAGCTGTAAACCTGAACCCCCAGTGTTTGAAGCAGACGAGTTACAAGACAGGGGCATTCGTTCTCGGGGGTGGCCCTTCACGTTAAAAGCCCAACACAATGCTCACGGTAGGGCCCCACGTCTCGTCTGTTTACGGCCAGGGCCTTCCGATCTTTGCGTAACTGAAGCACCTCATCTACAGTATTGTAGACGGGGAGTATATGATATAAGTTTCTTTACATGTACTAAAGCTTCATCGGCACGGTAAGAACTGCAGGCAGCAGGAATGCCAGGAGAACAATTGGACGTTGTGGCTCTGCTAGATATGTCAATCTCGTGATGGGGCTCTCGCCCCACTGCCACAACCCAGCCTTCCGACAGGAGCAGATTGTTTGGTTTGCGAAACCACATCCGAAAACATAACGAACAACAACACGCCTACCGGGGTCATAGCCCGCGACCCGACCGTACATCCCAAAATGGGCTTGCTTGCCATGGGCTGGCAGCATCAAGATAGCACATGTTGTCATTTCCTTCCAATAGACATGCCCAAACTTCGGTGATGTCGGAAAACCTGTTTCAGGCAGATACTGCCCAAATCCCAGTTACGTATAACCCGAGCCGTGACTGAGATAATCTGTACCTGCATCTGCATCTCTGCATATCAATACGCCTCCGCATGCTTGGATGTATGCATGTATGTACGTATGTCCATGTATGTGTACATACGTCTATGTATATGCCAAGGTGGATGCGAAATTAATTGCAAGTGTATATGCAAAATGAATATGCACTAAGTATGCATATATTCCTTTATATATGTAATTACAAATATATGTGGTGTGTGTGTGTGTGTCTATGTGTATGTGTATATATATATATATACACACATATAAATAAATAAACAAATATATATAGAGAGAGAGAGAGAGTTGCACACACACACACACACCCGAGTGCACAGTATGCATGCAGCATATGCGTATGTTTGTGTGCTTGCACGTATGTGCAAGTATATGTGCATGTCTATGTGTATGTGCAAGCATATGGAAACATGCATCATTGGAAAGATAGAGACGAGTTCACATGCGGGTTCAGGGTCGCGTTTAGGGGCTTGGCTTGGCTTGAGACTTTAGATGTGCGTCGGAGTCGCTCACGTCCAGCAGGCGTAGCCAGCATCTTCGCAGGTTCTGCCACGAGGAATCCTAACTTTGAGTGTTGCTCGCCTCGATCTCATACATACCTGCCATGATGATCGTTCCTGCTCTTTAAAAATTTATAAGGTCCTACCGTTTGTACGATCCTAACGACACAGCTTGGCAGCAAAACTCTTGAAACATATAGCTCATGGACTTGTCATAGACTGCGACTTGCTGCGTCTCTTTGGACTGCAGCTTGACTTCAGCAGTGGCAGCATGGGATCGCTGCTTGATGCAGGGTTACAGCTATGGGAACCAGGGTGTAGGGTTAAGCTTCGGGCTTGGGGTCTATGCGGTTTCAAAGCTTTGGGCATCCCGGTCGTCCAAGCCCTCAAGAGTTTGGGGCTATGTGAAGCCCGTAAACCAAAGGCTCGAGTGTCCTTTCAAGACGGACCCCTCGCTGAGAGAATTACAATCTGAGGGTATTCAGCAGCGTACGCAGGCTCTCGATTCTAGAGATTTGAGCCAGCAGTGTTGAGGCAGGATCTCTTCTAAAGCAACCTCTGGATGAATGACGCTGCCAAGGGCAATGTAGAAGGTTCTCTGACTTCCTAAGGAGCTATAAGAAGTGTGTGTATATATATATATGTGCGTGTGTGTGCGTTTGTGTGTATCTATCTATGTATACTTATAAATGTCTGTATGTAGACAGTAGGTCACAGCCTCTCGTGCTGATTTTCTTTTCTTTCTCGCACCAGGCGAGGGCCCATCCGCAGGGCAAGGTTCGGAGCTTCACAAACACTATATAACAGAAACAATAAGAATGGTAGTAACCAGAAAATACGGTTCATGACATAAATCCTGCATCACCTTAAGGACCCTAAACTATGGGAATTCTGGTATATTCCTTACTATGGGTAATGCAGGATTTATATCATCAACCGTAGTAAAGACTAGTAAGAATGATAACCCTTTCTAGCGAATGATCATCAACAATGCAGCGAGAGCATTCGAACAAGGCCAAGGCGGACATCTGTCTGTTCTGAAGTTCCGAAGAAGCATGTAACAGGAAGCTTTACTTGGAGGGCCGGGGACTTAGTAACTGGTTGGTTTGCAGAGCTATAAGTCTCATAGCCCCAATTAGGATCCGACTGCAGCGCACTTGCGACTCTACTTCACTCTGATTATTACCTGCTCCATGTATCTGATTTAAGGAAACCCCCTCACATCAGCGAGCCTGGTACACCGGAACGTTTGCAATATCCCTTGCACCAAAACTGGAGGAGGCATCCATACAAGTTTTAAGGGAAGCAGCCCTCTCAAAGGTATGGAAACTGACCCTATAAACCCTAAACTTTAGCTCTCTTGGGACCTCCTGCCCTTACACCTGGGCCCACCACCGCCGCGCGCTTCGCGAGGTAGCGGCTGCGAAGCTGATGAGCTGCCAGGGTAGCGGTGCTTAGGATGCAAGGCTTTGGGGCTTCGAAGCCAAAACCCGAAGCCCGATTTTGACTTAAAGCCGTAGTAGGAGTCCGAGAGCCCTGAAACCCCAAAATCAAAAAAGTCCAAATACCCTTCGAACCCTAAATCCTACTAACCTGTCATAGTCCCTCAACACAGAACTCCATCCGAGTTGCTCGGCTAGGGGTTTCTGACGCAGAGGGCTGATAGGGGCTATACATGTTCAAGGGTCGGAGGTTTCGTTCTAGTTTATCTTAAACGGCTCTTTTCCGACTGCGTACAGCTAGGATTCCTTACCAGGAGCCTGTTGTTGAGACCTGAGTGTGGGTAGAGGGCTTCCTACAACCTCAGGAAAGACACCCCTGCGGCCCCAAGGGTAGTGCTCCGCAGATTCCCGGGGTATGCATGTCTAGGGTTTAGGGTTTAGGGGTTTAGGTTTAAGGGGGCTAAGGGTTTAGGGCTTCGGGAGCCTCTGAGATCACACTGTAGAAGCCGCATGGTGCAGAGTGCCCATGGAATTCCCGGAGACACCATGTCATTCCACTGCAAGTGAGACACCCCAAGCACGGCCGTAGTTACATGGACCCTTGGGGCTCCCGGGACAATTAACCCATGACGCGTAATCTGGGGGCCTTAATGACTAGAATATGGTTTTGGGGTGGATTACACCATAATGATAATGATAAGGAACTCATAAAGTAGTGTAGGTGATTATTCAGGCCCCTACATTAACCCCCCATGTCCTCGAGCCTGAATTCAATCAGGCGTCTTTAAAGATTTAATGAGCGACGAGGTACAGGAATTTTCTAAGATGTTGACTGCAGAGTTCGTGTCCATGCAGCGACTCTACTACCCAGTCAAGGCAGCCTAGGCTTCACCCTAGGAGGTATTCACGGCCTGCTCTGCATATTCGAGGCCAGTGCTTGGTCACAAACACCTGACGAAGGCCACTCGAAAAGGGAAACCCGACTCCAGAAGCTTCGCGGCAGCCACCGTCCCAAGCTCCTGAAAACTGTCAGAACTCTGTCCCTAAAGCCTTCATAGTATGTGTGCCTCGACAACTTGCTTCTCTCCGAAGCTACTCAATTAGCTGGCCCTGGCTGCTGCAAGCTGAGCACCAAGAGCCACAGATTTGCAGTGAAAAGGTTGGCTTAAAAGGTCGGCTTTTTCTTTTTAAAAGGGGGGGTGGTCATCAGGAATTTCCTTGATTCAGGAGGTCCTCGAGTCGAGGGGGTTTCGAGTTCGTGGACTTTCGAAATGGATCCCTCTTTCCTTCTCTTTGTGACGCTCTTTCTTCTCTGCTCCCACTGCGGAAATCCCTGCTCTGGGATGTCCTCCCCAGAAGTCCGAAAGGGAGAGAGAACAAGAAATTACAAAACCAAATCTTGAACCCTACGCCCACGCACAAAGCAAAGCCCTAAATGCAAAATCCTCAACTACCGATTAAAAAAAAAACAAACATAAACCCGAATCCCACAATCAAAAAAAAAAGAATCCTAAACCCTCAGCTCTAGACCCACAAGCCGTCTGAGGCTGGCGGCCTGCCAGAAGAAGGCGGAGTAGGGAAAATGCCTGGACGGTCAGAAGTAACTGGCTCTTGGCTTTGGAGGCCCTTCGGCCCCCAAACAAGCACAGAAGCAAAAACTGGGATAGTATAGGGACTGATCATCTACATTCGCTTTTCATGAAGCCCATGAGGTAGAGATATCCTTGCTCCCCTTTTCGAACCCCTAACGAATGCACAGGAGGCTGCTGGAGCCATGCCACCAGCAAGACCGGACCCCAACCCCTGAGCCCGAGAAGCCCTACAAGCCCGAAACCCTGAACTCTGTGGAGCCCTGCAGGCCCCAAAACCCGAAAGTCTGTAGAGATGAATACCCAAACGACACAGACTTTCTGAGGACAAGCGTCACAAAGTTTTGTTGGTTTTACTGGGACACACCACCTTTCATTCCCTAAACGTCACTTCATGAGAAACCCCGTGAAACAATTCAAAGATGATGTTGAATGCTCAGGGTTCTAGTCAAGTTAGAGTCTGAGTCTTGAGAACTAATGGTGAATCAATTTCCGAATACAGAACACTCGGCGAAATGTTCAAGGCTTCAGATTTGTACATGCCTTCATCGCCGGCATTTTGGGTTACAATGTCAAGGCAATTGGAGTCGAGGGGTACAACTGCTACCTGCACCCCACGGAACCCTTTTGTTTCGTGGTAAGCCCCATGTGTTCACTACCTCTTTAGACCCCTATCCTGGAACTTGTCGGCCACGAAATTTGACTCGGGGGCGCACCTTCCTGCGAAGCAGAGAATGAGACCTGCGATCGCCGCTAGAGCACCTTATGATGGCAGGCTCGTCTGGAATAGCTGTCCTTTCTGGGTTGTAGTTTTGGGGCCTTGGCTAGTATTTATGAATAGGTACCTCTATAGGCACCCCAAGGGACATTTTAAAGTTTCCCAAAGGTGGCAGTTTTTCTATGCGGGGTCTTACAAGAGATCGAAGGTTTCGGAGTAATGGTCCCTTGATTTCCTCTAGCTCTCCACTCTGTCCGGATCAGGCTTCATGGCCTTCGGGATTTAGGGTTTGCAGTGCTCTGCCATTTTCCATCTGCGTGTCTGTGAAATACAAGCCGAAAGTCAATCGACTGGCAAAGCTACGAGGTCGAGGCTGTTCTACACTATGGACCGAATGGTATGCCAAAAACTACGCCACACTAGGGCCTAAAGCATCGTCACAAGTTAGGACAGGCGCCTTGAGGGCTTCGCCAGGCTCGACGCTTGTGGTCTGGAGTCCACGATTTCGGGCTGGGGGAAGTTGCAGACTGGAGTGTTCCGCCACGGCTAGGGCGGATCGCAGACAAGGAAATCTGTCGCTTCGCACTCTGCGCGCGAAAAATCTAAATTTCAAAAGCCTGAATGCCATAAACGCTACACCCCTGAAGCCTTGTGCTCCAACTATCTTGTTTGCCCTTCAGCCCAGGTCATG
Source organism: Symbiodinium necroappetens (assembly GCA_905231915.1). Taxonomy (NCBI): domain Eukaryota; class Dinophyceae; order Suessiales; family Symbiodiniaceae; genus Symbiodinium; species Symbiodinium necroappetens. The sequence continues at coordinate 6,584 of CAJNJA010099863.1, forward strand.
AGCTGCGCTGGTAGTAGTAGCGCTGCATGGAGGAGATGTACTCCTGAGGCCACTCGCATGCTTGCCGGCATCTTAGGGTTTAGGCAGGCTGTGGGGATGAGAACTTTAGGGGCTCAGCGTTGGAGGTTTTAAGCTTAGTGCTTTAGGGTTAGGGCCTTTACGGTTCAGAGTGTTTAGAGTTCCAGGTCAGGCAACTGACACCCCGCCCTCCTGTTCCCCACGAGGCTCGTCGTCGAATGTAGCACGCCCCAGACCGCATGAATACCCACTGACAGAAACTAGCATATCATGCAGTATATAATATCCAGCATATTCTGTTATACTATGGTGTATTCTAGTGTATATAGGTCCACATAGATAGAGAATTATTATACATTAAAGCACTGTAGGAACATTCGGGTTGAGGGCAGCTGCGAAACAAAAAGCAGGAAGAAGCACAACTGCAGAGACTTGCAACCCTAATCATGATAGTAGCCGCAGCCATGTGGCACCGGGAATCCTGCAATGCACTTCGTCTACTTCTACAGCCACACTCTACACCAGAAACCCTAAGCCCCATGACCTGTCTGTGTCAGTGCGGTGAGCTTTCGAGTAGAAACTGTTGACACTCAGTCCGGGAAGCGACGGGTCGCGGGGGTCGTAAACCCCAAGCCAAAACAGTCTGGAGGCCCCAAACCCGAAAGACCTCATGAACTATAAACTCCCTTGATTACTATATCTGTAGATATACATATACATACATAAAGACATACATACATACATACATACATACATACATACATATATATGTATACATATGTGTGTGTATGTATACCTACATATACTAATTTTGATGTGAAAATCAATATTAAAACTATATCATGCACACACACATATATATATATATAACACTTATATATATATATATGTATGTATATATATATATATAAGTACACACATACATACATAAATACAAACATACGTACATACATACATACACACATACATACATGCATGCATGCATGCATACATATAGACGTATTTATCTTTTTACTTATTTATCTATGCATTTATATCTGTGTGTGCGTGCGCAGGCACATCTGTGTACACGTGCCTGCATACATACATACATACATACATACATACATACATATGCATATATATATATGTATATAACATATGTATATGTACAAATAATTTATTTGTTTGCAAATACCTCTTGACATAGTTTGCACTGACACACAAGGACCTACTCGACGGAACAGGTCCAAGAGGCTTGGCCCAACCATGGCCCGGTTTCCTCGAGCCAAGTGAACCTGAAGTTGTCCGAACTGTCGCTTTAAGCCATTTAAGCTGGAAGCTGCCTTATGTTTACGGGGTTAGATTTAGGAGTAAAGTTATACCAGGTTTGCAACCTATGAACCCTAAACCCCTAAACCCTAAAAGCGACAGTCCAAGAGCCCTGAAAAGATGCCAAAGAAGATGACGAGCAGAATCACACTAGGCAACTGTAATAGCGGCAATGGCCACCACAAGTGTCAAAAGTATGCCAAAGCCTCTGCCACGGCGCAAGCTCCTGCGCCTCGCGATGGCCGGATCCTCCGGGCTTTCTGCCACCGTCAACCCGGAGCCTCTTTGGGGTTTGGGGTTTACGGCTTTTGGGGTTTAGGGTTTATGGTTTGGGGTTTAGGGTTTAGGGTTTATGGTTTGGGGTTTAGGGTTTGGGGTTTTAGGGTTTGGGGTTTAGGGTTTGGGGTTCACGGGTTTGGGGTTTAGGGTTTGGGGTTCACGGGTTTGGGGTTTGGGGTTTAGTGTTTGGGGTTTGGGGTTTAGGGTTTGGGGACTAGGGCTTTTGGGGTTTAGGGCTCAGAGTGCAGCTATGAATGCATGTATACATGTACATATAGTAAATATAGTGGTATGTGTGTTTGTGTGTGCAGAAATGTTGGTGTATATGTACGCATAGAAAAAAGGACATATAGCAATGTCTACATGGGCTTATGATACACTGTGCTAGTTTTGATGCACGTGCATGCATGAAAGGCAGGCGAGGGAGCCATGTAAAGAACCCCAAACCCTCAACCCTACAGGAGAAATCTTTCAGAGCCCTTAGACAACATATAGGACATAGGACTTAAGAAGCCCTGATTTAAGGGAGTTCTGTAAGGTGACCCCTTGGTCTAGAAGGTATGACGTTCAAGTTCAGACGGTCGACCCGGAAAGCAAGTTCAGGGTTCAAGATTCACGGCTGATGGGTTTGGGATTCAGGGCGATTTACGCTCTCGCAACTCGGACTCTGCCAGGCGAAGTCTCAACGCGCATGTCGGACTAGCAGCGGCAGCCAGCATTGTCGCCACCGGCAGTCAATCATTGACTCAACCACCCCAGTGATGTCAGGTGATAGCCCCTATACAGTCTTTTCGGCGACTCAACAACAGTGCCATGAGAGCTTTACAGTTGGACTGTTGATGGTCCAAATCGGACCCTTCAGACTCACTCGATTTTGAGGGTCAAGGGTTTCGACTCGCACTCTCGCAGGGGGCAGGCACGGATTTCATGGGTCGGATGTTGCGAAACCCTGCGTTTAGGGGTTTAGGATCTAAAGTTCAGGGGTTTTGGACAAGTGTCCAGGATGAAAATTTTGGCTTCCAAAATCTGGGCCTCGGGTAGTTGAGGTCTTAGGGCTCGTACCTGGACCTGCGGCGTGAGGGAAGATTGGTATATGAGCCAGCAGCATATGACAGTTCCCCAATGTGGAGGGAGGATCCTGACTGTAGTTCCCCCGCCCCCTCTCAACACAAGCAAAGTAGGAAACACCCTAAACCCTAAACCACCTTTGAAACGGCTCTTCCGGTTCGTCCGAGGGGCATAGAAGATCCAAGTCATCCTGAGACCACAGGCGTGCAACTGACAGAGCTGGGGTGTTAGGTCCACAGCTGGGACCTTGGTACTTTAGGGTTGGGGGTTGAGTTTATTAATGGGAAGTGCAAGTTGAGGCAGGGAAGGTTTGCACGTAGTTTGGCGATCCAGTACCCTTTTGAACAAGTTGTTGAATGAGGTGCACATGCCAAACTGAGCTAGTCAGAATGCATATCCGAACGATTCGAACCGTAGCATTCCGGATGCAGGAGCAAATGACCATAACGAACAACATGCCCTAGCTGCATGTGTGCATGCAGACCCAGCTATGTATAGAAGTACACACACCTCACATTATAAAGAAAACGAATGTACAAATGCGGAAAACATCAGAGGGCGTGGTAGAAACAGCATTATCAAGTAAAGGCCAAAACGGCCGTAGGCTGAACAAAGCAGCGTGTAGAAATTCAAAGCTCGCAGGAGCACGATAGAAATAGCGAAACGAAACGTACAAGGGAACATTATCGCTCGACAAGACATGATAGATTGTTGTCTGCACTGTTGCAAAAGCTACCGCCTCAACAAGCCTGCCTAGACCCGTCACACAAACATGCTTCAGAGTTTAAGTTAAAATCTTAGGGTGCTGTTCTGCCAATGTGGCTGCAGGAAAGGAACAGCAGACTCTGGCTGAGGGCGTGGGATATGGATGTCTGAAAAAGCCGCCAAACGTGCCAGAGTCTTCCTGCATTGTCTCCTGTATAGAAATAACTCAAAACACCTACAACCTACAAGTGCAACCCCCGAAACCTCCATATCCTAAGCCAAACCTGCAATGCAAACCGGGCATCGGCCATATTAGGCTAGGATTACGTTTGGGAACCTTGTGTAAGTTGCTCTGGAAGATGCCCATGCACCGGGTTGTTACCACGATACGGCTTTGTGAAAAGCTTTATAGGGCTTCGTGAGATTTTGTAGGCTCTACAAGGCATTTATGGGGTTTCATAGGGCTTCCAACAAGACTTTCTAAGGTCTTTAGACCTGGTTGCTATACTGTCTTTGTCGCGTTTCATGAAGGTTCTATGAGGGATTGCTTTGAATTTTGCCTATTAGGGTCAGGTTCAGGCTTTTCTCGCCGAGAATCTGCATCCAACAACACATCTCCAGTGTACCAGTTGATCGGCTTCGTCAGTTGCGTGACCAGCCTCGTAGCATCAGGGCTGCTGCAGCTGACTGGTCCGGAGGAAGGGTAAATGTTTTGTTGAATTTCAGAGAGTGTTTGAGGGCCCCATCGGCTGAGCAGCATGCGTTCTGGGTTTCAGCGATTGAATGTTACATGGCCGTTTCAACAATACTTTCACCGAGTATCGTATCGAACCGCCCGCTCCCGTACCGAACCGAACCGCAACATCTGGGACCGCACCAAACCGAACCTCTCCCACCTCACCTCCCACACGGTAGCTCCCACTTCCCACCCACGTTTCCATCTCCCTTCTTGTCCCTTTCACCATCACCTCCCCCCCCTAACTCCCACGCCCCGCCTCCCTCTCCCCTCTCCTCCCTCCCACCTCCGCACGACCACCCCAACCGCCCACCTCAGCCCTCCCACCTCCCGCCTTTTACCTGACATAAATGAGTGGGAGGTGGGAAATGGATGGGAAGGAGGTGGGAGACGGAGGGAAGGCGGGGAGGTGAAAGGCGAGAGGAAGGAGGTGGGAGGTAGGGTGTGAGGGGGGAGGTGGGAGGGGGAGGTGGGGAGGTGGGAGACATGGAGGGGAGGTGGGAGGTAGGGAGTATAGGAGGTGCACCGCAAGGAAATGGCAGGCAACGCCAACCGCACCGGACCGAACCGTAACACCCACTATGTTAGGCTGCGGCCCCTTGGGTCAGCAATTGCATTCCAAGGCAGAATTTGCTGTGTTCTTGAGTTTTTCGGCTTCGGATTCACGGGCGCCAGCTTTGGAAAGCTTGGGTGCTAACTACAGGTTTTCAAGTCAGGTCTGTGGGTTGAGGGTGCTGCGCGTGGTCAAAGTCTAAGGCCCACGGCCCAACCCCAAAACCCCAACCCCTCACACAACACCGGGGGCATGCTCTCTGACACCAACTCTCCGACTGCTTTACAAATCCCTAAACCCGGCAGCCTAGAGTATTGCACATCGGGCAGTATAGCATATAAATAGTAACTAGTATCAGTATATGATATATGGTCTATGGCTAATATAGAATGCAATATAGTGATGTAGTGTGTATAGTGTGTAGTATATACACTATGCAGCCTTTAGTATGGAATATAACATGTATGGTATGGAGTTTGGTGCATAGTATAGTAGTTCTTCAGCATAAAGCTTGGTAGTATACTGATGTATAGTATATAGCCTAGTAGAAAGATGTAGAAAACTTGATCAGTCTTCTACAGGCTATATAGCTACAAACCCAGAAATTGAATACCTGCCTAATTGTACTGCCATGAGCCCTCCGCCGTCGTCAATGAGGAAGCGCAAAAACCAAGCATCACAAACCATTATGCCCAGATGCACCAAACATCAGAACCGAAAAATTTGTTGCCGCACCCAGCGTTTAAATGCCTTTAACTTTTGCCACTCAAACTGCAACAGCAAACGCCTGCATAAAGCGCGTCGGGGGAACAGTGTACAACCGTGTCCTAAACCCTAAACCCATGTGGGAACCGAGCATTCCTAAGCCCAAATTAGGAGAGCCCAAAGCACCCAAAGCTTGCTTTGAGTGGATGGAAAGAGAGACAGCCTGTAAGTCGAACAACAATATCCAATACCTGTGCCTCGGTGAGAGCACTCCAGGTGCCGCCACTGTGGCCCGCGACTGGACGCAAGAAGCTATGTGTTGAAACCTGGCTTCGACGGATTCCGGTGCAGCGGGTTCTGAACCTTCATGGAACCCGCAAGCTCTAAACCTGAGAGGTAAAAGGCCCAAATGCTACATCTTAGCCCTTGAACACTAACCGAGACCCACTAACCGAGCCCTTATGCATACTGCCTGATACCTTGTTCTGTACACTCTGCCATCGCACCCGTCTCAGTGTTCTATGCGCGGACGAGCAGGGGGAACACAGGCTACCAGAATTGAAACGTCAGAGTGGGGAGCTTTCAGCAAAGCCACATGTTTAGCATGTTTGGGGTTTATGGGCGTGTTGGGTGGGGGGCTTAACTAGGGTTAACTACGACCTCCTGGAGGGTGCAGGGCATGTCTAGGACATGGAGGGTTTTGGGCAGTGACCCCGTCCAAGGGCGAGCAGTCCTCTCTGAATTTTGGAGGATAGCGGGGTGGCCGGGGGCGGCCCTGGGACCAGGACAGACAGGATTTCGAGCTTCTGTCGCATTTAACTGGAAACTGCAGACGACTCGGAGGATGCTAGGAGTGAGATTCATTCTGACCCCGGCCTTTTCTTGCACCATTTGGGTTTTGGTTAAGGGTGTAAGATTTCTTGCCCCGGCCTTGTCTGGCATCGTTTGAGTTTTGGCTTCAGGTTTCGGATTTGATTTAGGGTTGTGGTTAGGTTAGGCTCCAGCGGATTGTATGCACAAGCTGGACAATAATAAGTCAGTTCCTGACTTTCCTCAAGATCATGATTTGGGTGATTCTTTCATGCAACTTACAGCTTGTAAGATTCGCTGTAAGGATTGCTTTTCAACCTGCAGACCGAAAATCTTGCTTGTACAGTACATGTCAGGTCTACAGCAAGAGGTCTTGGCATGAAGTGGACCTTGGTCTTGGGTCAACTTCAAACAAATCCCGAGTTCCTTTTTTTGCTGTACAAGCTCTGTTCAAGATTGGGGTCACGATTTCGACAGCTTGACAGAATGAAACCCCAAGACCCTGTGAGGTAGGAACGCACAAAAAACCAAGACCCTCAATCCTTGCCAACAGGTGAATCCAGAACGCCCTGTTTCAAATGCCGTGCAAAACGATGTCCGCGTCCTGACTATCAACTCTAATTCAAGGTTGCCGCTGGCGAGGGACAAGTCCAAAGACGTTGGTCTGTCTGGACCACCTCGCCGAATGCTGAGGCAGCAGCGAAGCGCCGGGAGATAGCTACTTCCTGGAGTATGTGATCCCACCTTTCTAGGACAGCTCTGAGAGCATGTCGGTACCTAATCCCTTTTGCAACACCTTTTTGTGAACCAGGAACTTGAGCATATGCCTGGAATGTCCAACTGCTCTGCGAGCTAGTTGGCACTTGGTATCACTAGCATCGACTTTGGGTTTTGTGGCTTCTGTTGGACGATTAGTTCGCAGTCGCGCATGCTCATATGTAGACCCCAGTGCTGGCGGTCGGGCTGCATGCTCCGTCTCTGTGTGTTGCGCTGCTGTGTGGGTGCGCGCGCGTGTATGTAAATATGTGTGTGTATTATATATATATATGGGTGTCTCCCAGTCTCTCCTGACCCTAATTTTACGGTGCACAAACGCTGCACATGTGTGTGTGTGCGTGCGCGAGATTGTGCGCACATCCCTTTCACGCATGTTCATGAAGCACAAAAGACCACACGCAAACACGCATCTATACCTGCCTGCCTGCGCAGGCACAAAACACAATCCACAAGCATGCAAAGCAGCATGCATGCTTATATACGGGTAGATACACATCTTCACACATGATGCATGAACGTTGTGTACCTATACTACGTGAGCATGTGTGTGTCTGCACTGATTGTTAAGTCTGGTCGTTTATCTGATGCTATAAAGTTACCTACCTTTGTGCCCTTCTTAAGACAACTTATGCAATTCCATCGGTCTTCGTCAGGCTTCTGCCAAGGCGCACGCATCCCGTTCTTCGCTGGGGGCAGCCTCGTTGTCTAAGGCCCCGAGCGACAGAAGGAGCTCAGCCATGTCCTGAGTTTATCTTCTAAGTCTTAAACTAGTTTCGCCAGTCGTCCCTTCATAATCAGGGTGCCCGTTTCCTACTATTTGGTTTTAATACACCCAAAAAGAAAAGACAAAGGGCCAAGGGGTATTACTGGGGAACCTAGTTAATGGCTCGGGTACGGGTTCGTGGCTTGTGCTAAGGCTGCTAAGGTAAACTGACCCAAACGGTTCAGGGCATATCACCTTGCGGGTTCAGGGCCTTAAGGCTTCATTGGCTGTGGGTTCAGCACCCGGTCAGAGGCCCAGTTCGGGTCCATCGCCGGAGACTTGGGCTTCTGATTGGATGTTGCACTCAAACTAAAGCATCCCTACTTCCTGGTTACCGAGCTGTGGCTCAACCCCACAAACCGTCTGGTGTGCCATTGTGCAAAGGCGCGCGCACATGGATGGGCTGGAATCGCTGTTGGCCATCCCCGGCCATGAGAAATAGCGGGGTTCGCCTGCCCATGGGCGATTGAAAACCAACTCCTATGCTGCTCAAACCTTAAGGGTTTTAGGGTTTAGGGTTTAGGGCCTTAACACTCCACAAATCTGGATCACTAGGAAACCTTCTCCTAAACAAAGCGTGACCCTACAAGACCTTAGCCCATACCCCGTAGCTTGCCCGTAGTACCAGGCAAGCCCCAGCCCCCCGCGAGACCTAAGTTGAACTCATCTGGCATGCAACTTCCGTTTTCGGAGCAGTCTTACCTCAGCACCCAGGCCGCATTGTTCATCAGTATCGACTCCCCGGCAGTGTCGCCAAAGATGCCGCATGGGCGGGCAATCGCCTGAGAACGTCCGCTTAGGGTTGAACATGAAAGCCTATCTACATTGTAAGCGTGCTTTTCCGAGGCTTCAAAAGGATAAGGTTGGGTTTACTTACCATTCCATCATAGATTCCCTGAGCTTTCAAGGTGTTCATAAAGCTACGGACTATTCAAGCTCCTCTCTCGACCCTCAACCCTACAGCCTGTGTCGTGGCTTCGTTTTGAACGATAGCGGGACTTACATCAGTCTCAACAACCCATTCGAAGAAGGTTCCAGACTTTGGAGCCATATAAGACAAAGGCAAGTCTTTTTGCATTCAGGGTGTATGTCTCAGGGTTTAGAGTCCAGGGTTCAGGTTTCAGGTTTAGAGGTTTCGGGTTTTTGGGTTAGGGTTCAGGGCTTATGGTGATAGATGAAGGCAAAGTACCTTCAATGGAGGTTCGTTGAATATGACCACCGCTATTTCCTTCGTCTGAAAATCACAGGTGCCTCGAAGCCGTACACAACCTCTACATGCCCATGAACCCGTATAACAAAACCATTGCCGTGCCTTTGGCCAAACCCATGACATGAGGACGGACCTCGAAATCCACGAAGCCTCAATGAAGCCAACCCTAAACCCTAAACCGTAAAACCCTAAACCCCTAAACTCTAAACTCCTAAGCCCTAAACCCGAAAACCCTAAACCCTAATTGGATACCTCTGAGCAAAGCGACATAAGAGCCAATTCCCGAGGCCCTGAGGGCAGCTGCAGCTCGAGCCTTTCCAGCAATGTAGACGAAGGGCGAGGCCTGCAGGGCAGACCGGGGCAGACCAACGTGTACTGTAGGGCTATGGTTTAGGGTTAGGGTTTAAGGTTTTGGGTTTAGGGGCCTTATAAGAATTAGCATAGGGTTCTGGGGGTTCTTATCTTTATAATTAAACATATAGCACAATACACGCCAAACCCTATTCTAATTGTAAGTCTCGGGCAATGTCTTGGAGCCCACAAGATCTCAATTCAGATCTCCATTGTAACTACTAGGTCCGCGGCGCTTAGGTGTACGTGCTTTTTTTGGGCTAGGCGAATAACCTTCAAGGGTTAGAAACATGCTGAATGTAGTGTTTTTTGCGAGGATTTAGACCAGGTTCTCGAACGAGTAGTGTAGAAGCAGCACTACTAAGGGGGAAACAGGCAAAATCGTGGTCTCGCCTAGGGAATTCGCGTATTTTCAGCTTGTTCAGAATGCCTGAAACTACTTTGCGTGGACACGAAGATGCCCTCTTTTCTCGAGCTCGTCAGCCGCAGCACGAGCACGACATACAACAAGAGGGCCAGCCACTTCATCGAGCCCGCTCTGTGGACGCGGCACAAATGAACGTTATCAGCCCCCCCCCCCACCCCCCCACCCCCCCCCCTGCATGACTCGCACGGGCAACCCCCACAACAACTCGGAAGCACAGCGCACAGCAAACCCCCTGAAGAAACCTCCTGAAGAAGTCTGAAGCACAGGAAACCTCGTGTACAGATGCGCGCCGCGCTCCAACTACTACAGATATGGCCCCCACAAACACATATGCTCTTATACTAAAGGCTTAGGAAATGAAACAAAATGTCTAGTTTAAATATACCTATCAAGTAGAATACCTCGGTGTTATGATTTAGTGTTGAATTTCCAGGGTCTGTGAACTGTTACAGATATGGCTTGAGATGTTGTTGTGATTTACCCAATAAGCTGCTTACTAGAACTACTAGAACCAGTACAGTAGAACCTTGGAAGCATACATGTTTGAATACGGCCAAAATGGAGATGTCTCGCTACAGTTAAGTTTATTCGTGGCTGCATTGCTAGTTAACACTCACGAAGAGACACAAGATTACTTTTATCATAACTGACAGTCATATTACTACACACTTATATGGATTTCTGACTATATAGACGTTAGCTATTAAGTTGGGTACCTAGATAGTTGGGCACACTGACTTCGGAGCACTTCAAGCACAGTATTTGCTGAGTTAAAAGTAGTCAGACTTAAGTATAATGACAGCATAAAAAGTTTGTCGTCTGCCAATTAATAGAACTATATAGCATATGTGTGTATATATATATACTTTCACAATAAAAGAAAGCGTGTTTTATCAGGTGTAGAAGCAGTACATATTCTTTTCACAACTACGTGGATAATTAACCGAGTAGACTCGAGTAGACTGAGTAGACTAAATCCTCGGACCTGTTTAGGCGGAGTGTTTCTTAACTAATACCAAATCCAACCAACATATGACAATAATATAGTGCATTTAGCAGTCTTCCCAATACGTGAACCGAACACGTGATGATTTTACAATGATTACTAATTAGTCACGTTATATGTTGCAACTTTCTCATTATTTCTTATATGACCGATGCACACGTATTACACGTATTCCTAAGATATGCAAAACGCAGGGGTAGACTTCGACACCTAAACCTAACAATAACAATAATAATAACAACAATATTCATACTAATAACAATAATACCACTAATTATAACAATAATAATAATAATAATAATCATCGAGGTGCATATAAGAATACATAAGAGTTCTAGGTTCATGGTTAAGGGTTCAGTATGCTGTTACAGGGAGGGTCTCCCCCGCCTGCTCTTGGATTCTTGGGACGGACGTTGCTCAGAGTCCTACTTGGACTCGGTTCCCAGAGCCACGGTTTAGGGTTTAGGGTTTAGGGTTCTCGGTTCTACTTTTCAGGGATTGACGTAGCGAGGGCATGTCTCGAGATGCGGGCGAAGGAAGTCAAGCGAATAACATACGACATCCTAGCAGTTTCTGGAAATATGATCTTGTGCGGGCACATAGCAAGTTAGTGTGGCAAGACGGTAGAATCGGCAGAGTGTTTTGCTGTATTTCTGAAGTGCATAATCCTAGAGCAGGCGAGAGTAGTGTGGGAATTTCACAGCAGAAGGTTACAAAGAGTTCGGACATCGATGAACGGCACACCGGCTGGCACACTTTCAGATTTGCTGAATCTGTCGGCTTACTTACAGCTGGCTGCCAGTAGCCCAACAGAATCACACAAGGCCCCCTCTCCCCCCACCACTCGTGACACGTGTCGACCGCCTCAAGCCTGGGAGAAGTCCCGAATCCGCCGCAGGCCGCGCCGCCCGCGCTGCAGCAAGCGGCGCCCCAGAGGGGGATGCCAGTCTGAGGCGCGGCTGGGATTCTTCGTTTATCGTGTCGGTGGCTAGCTGCTTTGCTTTTTACCGTAGCACCGTAAGGACCAGGAGCAGGATTCTCGGATTGTCTTAAAGCACTCCGAGACATGTTCGCATCCACGCGGTGCATGCGTTTAAGAACTATGGTTGCCGACTTGTATGTGTAAGGAGGCGGCACAGCACAAGGCACACTTTTTCGGCACAAGGTTCGACAAGCCAGTCAGGCGAAAGAGCTCACAGCAGAAAAAATCTTGATGGTGAGTGTGCTGTAGTAGTTGCCTCTCTTTTCTCGGGGTTGAGTGCTTTACAAGAGCGCGGGCTTTGAAGTCCGCCAAGTGGTCTCCAATCGTGCAGCGTAGGGGTAGCATGTTCTTGAGGTGCAGAGGCTGCTTCGGATCACGAGTTTCTGCTTTTTGAAGCTTCGGGAATGGTTGAGCTGGGGGTACAGGGCTAGCTACTACAATGTCATCCATGCTTCCCTTTCTCTCTCCCTCTCTCCCTCCTTGCCTTGCTGTCTCTCGGTCTCTCTGTGTCCATAGGTTCATACGCATACACTTAACATACAGGTACATTTCTATGCAAGAAATACATGTATGCACACCCATATGTACACAATATATGTATATGTATATATATA
>CAJNJA010099874.1:6616-18682 GCA_905231915.1 Symbiodinium necroappetens
AGACAGGCAGACAGACAGACAGATGGATAGACAAGACATGGACCTTATGAACTACTATAATACACCCGGCCAAACCCCTGGAATAAACAAAAGAAACTTTCACGGATCCTTATGTAAGCACGCGGCCCCTTATGAACCATAAACATCCTGAACCTCAAAAGATAATGTATCTTATACACAATCACACTAATTATACTACATGATACCATAATAACCATAGTATGCTATAACATAATGTACCCCGAAATCCTGCCCTCGTTACAAAGGCACCCTTATAAAATTTCAGACAACGTAGACAAACCCTCTCAATTCAGCCTACTCTAATTCTTCAGGCCCTACACTAAAACCGTAAGAGACCTTTTGCAAACCTTTGCAAGGGTTCCTTCACGGTTCAGTGCTTCAGCAACCGAGCGGCTCGTTGCCACCCTGAAAAGGAGCTCTATTCTGCTTATTAAGGCCCCTATACGATGGGCCCTAGACTTACTGCAATCCCTTTACAAACCCCTAAAAAAGGTTCCTTCCTAAGAACCCCATCAGATTATTCAGGAACCGCACACACACCCTAAACCCTATTATTCTGCTTCTTGAAGCTACGACGGCCCCCCATATTTGATCCAGGCCGCCTCAGGGTGGAATCCGAACATATCGCTTGCCCACAGCTCCTGCTGTCCCTGCCTTCAGGGCATCCGGGGTTTAGGTGTAAGGATTTTGCGCTTACGGTTTAGGGCTTACACGGTTGAAGGTTCACGGCGAGACATAATTGTTTATGGGCCTCATTTGATGCTTACAGCATGGCTTTTGATGTATGGTGTGCAATAGTCAGACCGTTTCGTGGTTTGGGGTTAAGGCCCATGTGCCCTATCCCCTGAAGCGGGTCACCAGCTTTCGAGTGGGGGAATGGCAATCACGGGGCTGCTTGGTACTGCACACTCTTAAACCCTAAACCCTAAATCCTAAACCCTAACCTCAAGCCCAAAGCCCCAGACTCCTGAACCCGAACTTTAACCTGCATTAAGTCATTAAGAAGACAAAGAAGAAGAGACACAAAGAAGAGGAGGAGGAAGAAGAAGAAGGGAGAGACGAACTGTGAGCAGAGAAGACAGAAGGAGCCACAAGAGAATCTTACCAGAACCCACGCGTCGAGAAAAACCCTGCCAACCTACAGCTCTTAGCATCAACCCATTTCTCGAATCTCCGACAGTGCAAGGTAATGCTTGAGTGTAATCCAAATTCCCTTTGAAGCACTGTTATCATGGCACGGATTTGGCCAGTAGTACGTCTGGCCACCATTGCGACCCTTTTTTAGTTAGTCATCACCATCCTGAATTACTATACTATACTGTACAGCTCCATAAGTTTCTACTGTTCTTTGACATAGGGAGTGGCCAAGGAAGGACGAACGCCCGTAATCATAGCAGTGACAACTCAGGGCTTTATTGGAACGGAAAACACTCGCGGCGTGATAAAGGCACAATCAGTGCACAAGAAAGCCAGCATCATGAGCATCACAGACCCAAATCTCGCACAAGAAAGAAATCGTGAGCTTTCTCCAAACGTCCCTCTTCTCAAGCAACAACCTAGACCTTTCGACAACTAGTCCGACTTGCCACGTGCGCTTCTCCAGCAGAGCTTAGGAGATGGCTTGGAAAACCCGATTTGGGGTCCACGGTTCTCCCCTCTAAACCCCCTGAAGACGAAAGCAAAGCAAAGTATCAAACCCAACCCTTAAACCGTAAACCCTAATCAGCCGAAGGCACCCTTTCAGTCGGGACCTTTCGAAGATCCCGAGGCCCAAACCCCTGAAACTCGACACCGAACAAAAACTGAAGCCGGAAACTCCATACAAGATCTACCAGCCCTTATCCCTGCCCGAAATCAGATGAACCATCAGCCCAAAATTTTCAAAAACCATTTATTCTATTCCCCAAAACCCTAAACCCACTCAGGGATGTATGTCTTTCGGAGGCTTTTAAAGGGCCAACCTAGTAAAAAGCCCTACACCCTGAACCCTTCTTATTAGACCGGGGCAAGGCACGGTCCCCAGCCCTTCTGCCATGCGAAGTGGCCGCGCATGGGCGTCACGTGCGCGTAGTGCTTCGAGGTAATCGGGCCGGACTCCCATCCTCAGACTGTTTGCAACCCTAAGGGTCCATGTACCCAAATAGTATATAGTGTACCTTCCTTTAAAGGGGTCCTTTAAGGGTTCTATAAGGGTACCATAAGGGTTTAGGGTTTAGGGCTTTAGGGTCCATGTACCCAAATAGTATATACTTTGGCCCCCAAAGTACCTATATAGGGACTACTTTAAGGCCAAAGTATGTACTCTTTGGGTACATGGACCCTTAGGGCAAGGCCTTAAACCCCAAGCCTGGTTCCCCGTTGGGGCTATATTAAAAAAATGATAGCATTGAAAAAATCCTCATTGGGTTTTCTGTTATAACAAAAAGTGTAAAATTGTAGCCAACAAGGATCCAGAAGCCCTAAACCCTAACCACCCCAAGTACCCCTAATGGAGGCCTTATAGGTGTTGATAAACGCTGCAGGTTTCATATGTGGTGCTTTACATCTTGGCTCGGGCGCGTCACCTGCCGGTGCTGTGGCACTCACTGTCAAAAAAAATGGGTACGGTTTCACATGTAGTTTCGCTCTGCACGGATTTGGGCTTGGGGTGAAGTCTTAATGTATTGTCCAGGAGAATGTCGATGGTCTGATGGGCGTGGGATGCAAGCCGAAGCACGGCTGAGAGTTACCCAGCTATCTACCAGCTAGCACATGGCGCCACGACAAAGAGACAAGCCGAAAATAATCTGTGCCGTACCTCACACTTCAGCCCTAAACCCTAAACCCTAAACCCTGCAAAAATATGCGAAGTCGTGCCGAGGTGGCCGTACCACTGGCCAATGCGACTCCAAGGAGGTTGACCGGGGTTGGTGACCTTATCATACACGGCTCAAATCTGTAGGCTCTTCTATTTTCTTCTTCCTTAAACCCCTAAATCCCTAAACCCCAAACCCTAAACCCTAAACCCCTAAACCCTAAACCCCTAAACCCCAAAGGGTCTTCCAGGATGCTTCTGGGATGCAAAGGCTCTACACGGCTTTACCTAAGGAGTATCGGGGGCTCAGGGGTTCGGGGATCATGGAGTTTGAAGCAAGGGCATCTTGGGGTCTCTTAGCTTTGTGTATGCTAGAGGGCCTTTAGCGCTGAGGGCTTTGTGGGTGTAGCTCAGTGGACAAGCGGTTGCAAATGTGCCATCAGACAGACGTTTCGCTTGGATGCCTTCCTGTTCTTGTGCTATTCTTGTGATTTGTCAACACAGGCTGGGTAACTGTCATCGGCATGCCAGGTTGGGGCTCTTATCTTTGATGAATGATGCAGGTTTGCACAGGCTTCACCAACCCGCTTTGGCTCTTTGGCTCCCAGGTAAAGGCAAGATGGAGTGCCTCATAGCCTTGTATCCCAAAGGCCCACAGTTATAGATCCAGGTGCAGGTGCGGAAACAGCAAAAGAGAGCCCTATACGGAGGACTCAACACTAAACCCTACATAAAATCCTAAGCCCTGTAACTCCTGAAATGATTGGTCCCGTTAGGCTTTATGATGTCAACAACCCGTTTTCCCGTCACCCCGCAACCCGAACTTAACCCTTAATCATGAAACCAAGGCCCTGAAAACCTAGATCCTATAAATCCTGAACCCTCTAGCCTTAAACCTGAATCCTAGTCAAACCCACAAATGCCAAATCTTAACCTGCTGTATATACTACCCTTATACGTTTTAGTAATCCATATCGCCACCGTTATTGCCGTATATATCTCAAAATCTAACATTATTGCAGCCCTATACCATCCTGAAACCGCAACCCGAGAGCTCTGAGAACCCGGCCAGCATGCGCTCGCTCATAATGCACTCCACGATGCGGCCCGTCAGCAGAACAGCCCTGGTTTGCGGCTAAGGCTTTAGGGTTTAGGATTTAGGGTTTAGGGGGCTTTCTTAGACTCAGGGTCCCGGACCCTCTGTTTAAGGGCTCCAGCTTATGGATAAGTAGATCAGGAACAAGTAGCGCAACCCAAAACCGTAAACCCTGTGTGCGACTCTGTCGCCTTGGATCGCTCCAAACAGCTGATCCTCCCAGCGGCCCAAGCTGGCACATGTCCCTAAACCCTAAACCCTCCTTCCAGGTATAAGGGTCCCTAGGAGGAGGAGTCCGGAAACCCGTGCGCGAGATGATCTTTATGAGATTGTGTGGATTAATATGGGAGCCTTAGTAATTAGAAGGTAAGTTCGAAATTTGCCCAAGTTGCCAGCTGATGACCGTCACAAAGAGGAGGACGCGGACATAGGACCTTCAGAGCTGATCAGGACAGCACCAAGCCACTGACACCCACCAGCCGAAATGCGTTCCGAGAGGGCACCAGAAAACATATGCTTGACAACTAGCGAGAGAGGACAAGAGAGAGAGAGAGAGAGAGAGAGAGAGAGAGAGAGACAGAGAGAGAGAGAGAGGGAGGTGCTAACACCAAAAGTTTTAGGGCTTGCAGAGGAACCAGGGCGTCATGTCCACATTCACCATGGGATCCTCATGGATGGCACGCTGATCCTTGCAAGTCGGTGGCGCCGCCGTAGGGGGATGGAAGTGTCTTGACAGCTACGGCTATATATCAAGGGCTTTACCCTGGGTTGGCCTTGAGTCCCATACCTATGTGCCTTGCTTTGGATTTCTGAAAGCTTTAGAGGACGGTCAGGTGCAGCAACACCATACCAGTTACCCCGCAATGTCGCCCACGACCCTACTGCAGATCTCTTGGATTCGGATACAAACAGCGAGTTTCGGGACAATTCGAAACGAAGTCTTTGTGCTAGCAGCACTTCAACTTGCCGTGTGGTGGAGAAACTTGTCTGCACTTCCGGACAGGAGGTCAGGGGCATCGCAACGTACACCATGCGTCAGCCTCTGTGCTGCAACTCTTGAAATATGGGCCAAGTTCAAAATGGAGCCCCAATCCCAAGCCCGCTCCATCGCTGTGTGCATGGTACAGGGGTTTGAGGTTGAGGGTTTAGGGGTAGAGACGTAGATAAAGACGTAGACATATAGGTATGGGTTTAGGCTGATATTGGTATAGCTATAGCTATAGATATAAACGGTATAGACAATGAACTAGATACGTGGCATCACGCCTACAACATCAACTTTGGCCTGAACCATAAAGCTCGATCCAAAACCCCCTAAACCCTGAATTCACCCTAAATCTGAAACCATATGAACCCTAAATCTTATAAACCATGTGAACCCTTAAATGGTAAACCGTATGAACCCTAAATCTTAACCCGTATGAACCCTAAATCTTAAACCCCCAGAGCCAGAACTCGCATCATGTTCACGAAACAGCCCGGCGCTGCCAAGCCGCTCGATCGCGCTGCTCCTGAACGCGGGTTTACGGCTTAGAGGTTTAGGGGTTTAGGGTGTAAGGACCCAGAGAGCCCAATACCCCTTATACCTTAAATCGTATTATTAAGGCCCCTATAATTTAAGGTATATTCCTTCTTTAAGTAGTATTGGGCTTTGTGGGGGTTTAGAGGTTTAGGGAAAGTTCAGGGTCCGTTTTGGTTGAACTCCTTTTGTCTCCCAGGTCTGCCAGCATCTCGGGTTCAGGCCAGCGTAGTTTGAGGCAGGGATGTGGGGTCAAGGGACTTGCTGCAGGCGGCTTTAGGGTTTAGGCGCTTTGAGGGAGGTCTTGGGGTGAGGTATTGCTTTAGTCTTCTTCTCACGATGCTACGATTCAAGACAAACCTATTCTGGTAGGAATCCTCACCCAGAGAGCCCAATACCCCTTAAAGAAGGAATTTAGTATCCCTTAAATTATAGGGGGCCTTAATGTTATGATTTAAGGTATATACTCCTTAAAGAAGGAATATACCTTAAACTACAGGGGGCCTTAATCTTATGATTTCAAGGTATATATTCCTTAATTCAGGGGAGTATTGGGCTCTCTGGGTCTACTGTCCCCCAGGGCTCCTGCTCCAGCTGGGCCTTTGTCTTTGGCGGTGCGACGAGGTAGGAGACGTGCTGGAAGGCCGCAGGAAGCCTCCAGCTTAAGTGTTCTTGTAGGGGGTTCCTGAAAGGCTTCCTTACCCATGGGCCCCGAAGTAGTTCCTTTTTGGGGATTAGGATTCTAAATATAAACCATAAAAAGGAACTACTTAGGGGCGTATGGGTAAAGGCTTCCTAAATGCTTTTTTTCGGTGGGTTTAGAAGGCAAGGTCTGATAGGTCCCTTGTCATTGGGTTTCTACAGCATGTGAACTGCTTCAAACTCGAGCACTTTATTCGTCTTTTACGGTCCCCCAACGGAACACTAATTTAGAGAACCCTCCGAATGAATTAATTGCACCCAGAAGTTTCTATGGAGTTTGCAAGAGTCGTATCTGAACCCCAAACCTCCCAAACCCTAAACCCCTAAACCCTAAGCCCTGGCTTGCAACTCTTTGCTAGAAAACTGGCGTCTGTCGCAGTTGAGATGACGGCGAGGCTTTTTTGTGCTGTCTCCCTACAGGTCCAAGTACCTCTTATTATAGGCTTTTCGGCTACCAAGACCCACAAATAAATCACTTAAACCCTAAACCCCCTAAACCCTAAACCCTTAACCTTGAACTCTAAACTCATACATCAGGATTACTTGGGCCCTTTGGTTCACGGCGCAAGGCTTCCAGGACTTCTACGCTACGTGTTTAGGTCTTCCAGGTCGGGATGTGCAGCCCAGACTTGCAACATCCCGGAAATTCAGGACCATACCTCAGAGATCATCTTGGGGATACTATATGGTTTAAAAGGTAGATTCCTTACTTAAGTGGGTGCTGGAAGGTGTGGGAAGACTGGTGCCGGTTTCTACCGGTAGAGAGTAGGATGCAGCTAAGGTCCATGATTGAAGTTGGGGCCCGGTGGGTCGATTGAGCTCTTGTCTGAGACCTGGGATATCCTACTACACATCTACAAACTCGGGGTTTAGTACGTAGGGTTTAGGGGTTTAGGGATTCCCTGGTTTAGGGCTTAGGTTTCAGGCACAAACACCGAAGTCCCAATTTGAGCCAAAGTCCCAAAATGTGACCTCCACACCACAATACTCCCCACCCGAACCCGACCTAAAATCCACTAGCCCGGGCCAAAGGGAGTCGAAGCTAAGGGATCGATTCTGGACTCCAACCTCCCCTTAAGGCCAACTAGCCTACTATTAGGCTCCATGTGCTTATATCTTAAAGTCGCCCCGGTTAGGTACTTCAAGGCCTGAGTACATAAGACATAGGTACATCCTTAAGCCCTACACCCTCATAGAACCCTTCAAGGAACCCTCAAAAGGATCTGTTAAAGAGCTACAGGGACGCGCAGGGTCAACTAATCGCAGAACGGAAGCCAGGCCGGACTTTCACAGGAGGCGGACTGATTGAAGAGGCGCTCACCGGCCTCTCAAGGTTTAGGGTTTGGGGTGTAGGGTTTAGGGTGTAAGGTTTAGGGTGTAAGATTTAGGGTGTAGGGTTTAGGGAGCATCGGTTGTTGCATCTTTTTTTCTGAGCTTTCGGGCTTGGGGCTTTGGGTTGGCAGTTCAAAGGCGTGGACTTGAGAGCCCTTGGTCTCGGAGCACCAGCTCTGGGTTGTACCCAGACCTTCCAAAATCCCATTAAGGAATATACCTAAAATTATAATGGGATCCCCATTGTGATTTAGGGTATATTCCTTAATTAAAGGATTTTGGAAGGTCTGGGTATAAAGCTTTAGTGGCTCCGACATGAATACGAGCTGGTGGTGCAGGGTGCAGAGTACTGAGTTTGTCTTTGCTTCGGGGTTTCGAAGTTGAGAGCTGAGGGTCGGGGGTTGCGGATTCCGGGCAATGGGATTTAATGGCCTGTTTATAAGTTTTTGGCCAGTATTTTATTTACTATTGGGGGTTGAGGATGGTTTAGGTAAACCCCCCCCCCCCCAGACCTTCCAAAATCCCTCTACAAAGGACTGTACCTTAAAATACAACATAGAATCTCCAAATTGATTTACAGTCTATGTTCGATAGAAATAATAATTGGAAGGTCTGGGCGTATAAGCCCCTTGCTAAACCTTAACCCCTAAACCCTAGGCCCTAAACCCTGAACCCTAAACGGATCCCCTGGCCCTTGCCCGGCCCACCAAGCAGCAAAAGGCACCTCCCGGGCTGTATGGGTGGCTCCGGCTGCCTTGCGAACTGAGACTTACGGCGCGTAACGGCTTTGGAATTATAGGGTTTATAGAGTTTAATAACTGCTAAGGTTTAAGAACTATAGCCTCTAATAGTTTTTAGGCTTTGGAGTTTAGGGTTTAAAGTAGTTCGGGGATGGGAATACTTGGCAGGGTTGCATCCCACCGTCACTCAAGGATGTGTCGGCTCGAAAAAGCGGCGTGCTATGAATACAAGGGCCTGAAATGGGATCTGAAGGGGCGACCCCCACACGGTTTAGGGATGAGGGTGTAGGGTCATGAACCTCGACAAACCATACCAACCCTCAAATCTCATGGCTGCAGCTTTGTGGAACCCTGAAACTTGGTTACGGCCCTGTAGATTGGGAGTGTTGGCGGTCAAGTGCTATAGAACCTGCAAAAGCTCCAATAGAACCCTCAAGCACTCGATAGCTAAGGTTTTTGAACTTAAGGACGTTCAGGCCTGCTGTGAACGCCGAAGTTTTTGTTTTCAGATGTGCGTCTGAAACCCGACACCCTAAACAGGATCAGGAAATGTTGTCGACGGAGCGCGCTGTTGGCCGGCTGCGAGACCACATACAAGCGAATGGTGAAGGCAATCTGCATCAGGTACCTGAGCTTCGGGTGTAGGGTTTGTAAACCCTAAACCTAAAAACCCCAATTGTGGTTTAAGGTTTCGAGCTTCCGGGTCTTTCTTCCAGCGGCTCAAACGACGGGTTCTGGCTTGAAGTATTGCTCCTGGTATTGCAGTCCTGCACATCTCAGCTCAAGGCCAGCTGGTCAGCTTGGATGAAACGGGTTTAGGGTTTAGGGTGTGCCAAAAGAGAGCGCGCTATGGTGGGCGCGCGTCGGCCTGCAGGCTTACCCACCCCAAGGCCACCGACGTACAACTTTCAGGGCATTCGGCTTTATATTTGTTTCTTCGCCAACTAAGACGAAAATACATGCACGACTGAAGGAGTGCGTTTTCGGCGCCGGATCGTCGCAATGTTGTTGCTGAAGTTTTCCGTGAATGCTGCATTGTGGCGAAGCCTGGCCAGGCCAGCTATAGGATTTCGGGACCGTACCAGGGAACGCGGGCCCCAGCATGCGGTACCGGGGGCGGCAGAGCCCAGCGAGCCGCCCCTACATTTTTAGCCGGGGAACTCAATTTGGCAGGCTGGCGCCCAGACCCTGCTTGCGTTTCAAGGTGTTATATATAAAAATATACATGTGTATGTGTATATATATATTACATAATATGTATATATATATATATTATTTATTTATTTATTTATTTGTTTATGTATATCACAGGGACCAAGGCTGACCCGGCCTAAGAGTGCCTGAAGGGGGAAGCAAGCCTGGAGGCCGGCTCGGTCGCCTGGCTGGGGCTCCCTCACAGGGTCTCGCTGATCGCCCGACCATGCCAGCCTAGCCCAAAAGACGAGAATGGACTGGCAGGCGGCGTTTGAGGTTTAAGGTTTAGGGTTTACGGTTGAGGGTGTAGGGTTTAGGGGCCCCGACACCCCGTTCTGCAGAAACTCATGAACAGCAAATACGGCCTGCCTAGCTCTGGTACCTGCGACGGCTTCGGGTTGGCAATTTGCCAGAACCTGCCATACAATACACACCTGAAAGGCTCTTGCACTCCTCCTTGTTGCATACTTAGGCCACAATCCAGGGAGGTTGGGGCATGTGAACGACATCTTATACTATACTTGCTGCAACCCAAGTTGCACGAGGATCGCCACAGCGCGCGAAATATCGATGATCTGCGGTAACAGAGAGATGTGGTTAAGAGCTCACCACTTCTAGGATCCCTGCTGATTTCGCTGAGATCATGCACATGTGCAACCCTCGAAAATGAACAACACGCTCCTCAACCCCCCCACTCAAAAAACACTGCCTAGCCCAAACTCCGCACTCTACAACCACCAATCTAAAATCCACCAGAAAACAATTA
The DNA here is from genome assembly GCA_905231915.1 of Symbiodinium necroappetens. Lineage (NCBI taxonomy): Eukaryota > Dinophyceae > Suessiales > Symbiodiniaceae > Symbiodinium > Symbiodinium necroappetens. The sequence continues at coordinate 16,781 of CAJNJA010099874.1, forward strand.
CCGGTTCTATGAGGGACAGTCAGGTACTACAAGAATTCATAAGTTTCTTTAAGGGTCCCCTGGCGTGGCTGTCTGTCGCAGGAATTGGCTCCCAGCTAGGATCATTATATGCTGCGGTAAGCCAGCTTTCAATCAGTTTCGAGCAATCCTACTTGCGGAATATTCTAAGTTTATTCATCCGTTTTAGAGTTGAGGTGGGCATATTCAGGGAGCCCGGACTTACGACCCTAACGGAACCCTAGACCCGTAGATCAAAGTACCTGTCCTAATCCCTGAACTCTTGCGAAAGAGGACGACCGTTACTGTCCTTCTCCGACCCGAAACCCTAACCCTAAACCCTAAAGAAGAGCCAGCGTCTCCGTCACCGGCTTGCGGCATCGGGGTTGGCGCGCGAGTGTAGGCTTTGGGTTTGGGGTCCAAACCCTACTATACCCTAGGCCTAAACCCCAAACAACCCTGAACCCTACCCCTAGGCTCCTAAGTAGTTCCTTTTTGGGATTACCTTATAGGATTCTATATATTTAAACCACAAAATGGAACTACTTAGGGGCCTATGGGTAAACCCCATTTGGCGAACCGCTGATCTCCCCAAAACGCGTAGCCAAGGCATCACTTGCAGGTTCATGGATAGTTATAGCCCTAAGGGTCTATGTATCCAAAGGGTACATAAGTAAGTAGGGTAACTGGTTTAGGGTTTAGGGGTTCTATAAAGTGATCACCCATATTTGGAGACATATAGCCCCATATAGAACTACCCAGGAAAATTCCAAAAAGGTCTTAACCCAAATTAGACACTGAAATCCTATAAAATCCAGAACATACAAACCCTAGGGTTGCGATGCTGGGGATCCTTGAATCCTGCAAAGACAGCTTCGGGTTTGGGGTTTGCTGAAGCCCCAAACCCCAATTCCTCCCAGAAACTGTAGCTTAAAGCCTTATGTCTTATGCTTTCGGGTTTTCTTAAACTTGAACCAAAAACTCTAAAAGCCAAGTCCCAAGGGCCCTGGACACTAAGCTTCCGGCAGCATCGGTGGGATGGTGCGTGTAAGCCAAAGCGATGGACACCGCTTCGACGAAGGGACCGCCCATCTGGCATAAGCAAGTCTCTGCGTGTGTCTCTCTGTGTGTGTGTGCGGGTGTGTGTGTGTGTGTGTGTGTGTGTGTGGGTGGGTGGGTGTGCCTCTCTCGCTCTCTCTGCATATATGTACATATGCATGAACGTATGCTTGTGCACATGTGTACATGCATACATGTGCATTTATGTGTGTGTATATTATATATATATATATAGATATAGTCCCCAACTCCGAGTTATCTACCAGTGTTGGTGTAAGTCCTGTCTGTTATGCCCCTGACCCTCGCCCCCTTACTTTAAAGAATACTCTGTATGTGTGTATCTGTATACTCTAAACTCTAGTACGTGTGCAGCAATACAAACACTACATACAATTCATAGTCGATTGTCTTTGGAATCCTCTTCGCACAGTCCGTGAACACTATTGAGTTCAATAGGCGCTATTGAATTCAATAGGTTCGGTATGCACTTGAAGCTACTTGTCCACTGAATGTCAAATCCGGGAGGTGTATGTGCTGTCGTCTCACCCGCTTCCTTCTGAAAATTGGTGCTATCGAACCGCTGTGGTATCCATGGCAAAAACTGACAACAAGCAAGGGCGGTTCGATAGCATGAAGTTTTCCCAGGGGGGTCGTTTCAGAAAATGCGCTGCTATCGGAACCGCTGCGTCTTCCAGACCTTAAGACAGCATCGGATTTTCTGCAGGGTTTGCTTGATAAACTGGTGCTATCGAACAGCTGTGGTTCCATTGCAATTGCGGACAACAAGCAGGGGCGGTTCGATAGTGTCAACTTTTGCGAGAAGGGTGTCGTTTCAGAAAACTTGGT
>CAJNJA010099885.1:0-18896 GCA_905231915.1 Symbiodinium necroappetens
GTCACGGCATACAATTTCTATTTATCCTGTCTTGAGGGTTTAGGGTTTAGGGTTTTGGTTTCGGGTTTAGGGTTTAGGGTTTCAGGCGACGCGAAACTTTGGGCCTTAGAGCCTAAACCCCGAAAAGGTAAGAAGCACCCAAAGGGACCTAAACCCAAAATCCCAAACGAAAACCCGAAGCAACTCGCGTGTTTAGATCTCATGCCTCCGACCCTCAAACCTCATCCTAAAACCCGACCACGCGACAGAAACTCGCGGTTTCAAGTTAAGGGTCTAAGGGTGCAGCCCTGCACATCAACATGTGTAAACCCCAGACCGTCAAGCCTTGGAACCGCATACTACCGGGGCCCTGGTAATGAGAGTTTTGGGACTGATTATACTGTAGTCATAACCCTTACTTTATAATCATATAATCTCTCGGCCACTAACCTCCACAACTACTATCCGTAATCCAGGCACCTGTTTTTGGGTTAGGTGCTTTGGACCCTTAGGGAAACAAGTAGGGAGCCCTCAAAAAACTTCATTTGAAATCCCGAATATAGGGGCCCTAAGAATTAGAATAGGGTCTTGGGGTACAACGTACTATAATTACAATAAGGAACCCCCGCAAAATAGTATTGGTAATTAATTCGGCCCTATCGTACTAGAAAAAAAGAGGAGTCTGGGAACTCCACTCATTGCAACACTGGGCTCTCTATCCCTAGTCCTAAAGCCCTACCCTATAAGGCTCTTACTGCTGCTATGGGAAAGGCTGGGCTTTGGGGGCGAAGGTTTGGGCTTTCACTATGGGGGTCCATGAGGCTTGGGGTACACCCTGAACCCCTTCACCCCTAAACCCCAAATACCCTAAACCCTAGCACTCTCTCTCTCTCTCTCTCTCTCTCTCTCTCTATAAAGGCGTTATGGAGCCTCCCCCCCCCCATACAGGCCTTGGAGACAGGCCCATAGAGACCCCCCCACTCAAAAGCACGACAAAGCATGTGTGAACCCCTGTGTAGAACATTGTAAAATCACCAGTAACATCCTTTAAATATTGTTTAAAAGCCTCATAGGGCCCCCTTTTTGGAGAAAGATGTGAACATCAACACCTTCAAAAACAAACAAAAGGAGGTCCTGAACAAGCCTACACCAAAAGAGGGCGCAACAGTGTGGGTTAGGGTACAATTATAGAAGTCATGGTGCGTTCTAAGCCTTACACCAAAAGCCCTCCCTCTCGAGGCAGCACCTCGCACCAGTGAAGTACGCAACCCGCCTGAGATGCGAAGCGGAGCGCACGGGTCGCTGACACCACCGTTTCTTGGGTTGTGTACGCTGGAAACATAAGCAAAGGCATCAAGAGGACACCCAATTTTGAGAACCCTCATAAACCCGGCATATCTTTCAAGATGCACCCAAAACCATAATTATATGTAGTCAGATGTTCGTAATCATTACAAATAGTAAATAACAATGCCAGTACTACTTAACATAACTCATAGCAAGAATAAACAATAAAGTACGTTTAACAGTAGCAATAATAATCATAAGAGGAATATCAATAATAATCTGAGAAGCATGTGTGCAGTCACGATAGCGAAAATACAAATAGCCATAAGCAAATTAATAGCTTAGCGGCTGCCTGTAACAGTAAATTTTTACATGGCTCCTGAACAGCTTTCTGGGTGATAAGTGTTAACTGGACGGTAGCTGAACAGTTGATTGGGTGGTAGATGAACAGTTAAGCGGGGCCCGGTTAAATGTTCAGTTACCACTCAAACAGGAACGTAGCTGAACAGTTAACCGGGCCCCGTTAACTGTTCAGCTGCCATCCAAACCGGGCCCGATTGGTTGCTGTAGCTTCACATAAGCTGTCCTTGCTTTGGCTTTCCGGTCTTCGATAGCTGTTTTAGTCGGACTATCCCAAGAGACTTGGGTGCCTAAGTATTTTTGATGACTCAGCCTCAAGAACAAAAGTCTCCACTAGCGAAGTACAGTTATAGGCTATAGGGTTGGGGGTTTAGCCTGAAGGTTGGGAGATGCTCATTTTTGACTGGGCGTAATTTAATGGCATTCCAGAAAGGGATGACTTCCACTGGTAGGGCCTTGAGGTTGACACGGCGAGCAGGAAATGAGCATCCGCCGTCGGACTCTTGTGAAGTGCAAGTGCAACACCACTCTCATGGAGCTGCTGAGCTCCACGAAGCTGGGTTTCGAAAAAATCCGGAAACACATTGAGTAATAATGCTTACTAATAGGACCCCACGGAAAGAGGCCTCCGACGATAGATCCCCGCGAGTGGCGAACATTAAGGCCCATGCGGAATATCTCGTCAGGGCGTATGTAGGGCGTAGGGCTTTTAGGGGTTGATGCAGGGTTTGGGGTTTAGGGTTTCGCGTTCAGGGATCAGGCGTTTTACTCAGAGTTTGGGGGATGCCTGGCCGCTGAATCCCATGAAAACAACCCAGGCCTGTAACGCCCTGAAAACCGCCAAGCCCGAAGGGGACAGGTGCGGCACTTCTCCGTTTAAGACAGGTACTTGAGCTCATGGGTAGTTATATGCAAGGTTATAAGTATGGTAACTATAGTTGTAGTTCATAAAAAGGGACCCTAAACCCAGTTGTAACTACCAATGAACCTCTAAGTAGCAGGAACCATCCGGAATTAAAGGGTTGGGATCCCAACCCCTAAGCCCCAAAGCCTACTGTCAAGGGTTAAGTCAAGTTGTCCAATGCCTACCTTTGAGTTCGGAACGGAACAGCAAATCTCAAACTCAACCAGCTCAGAAAATTCCAAACATCGACAGACCTTAAATAGATTCGGCTAGCCTAAACTGCCTAAACATGACCCCAGCTCTTGACCCTGAGTCCCCGCACCCCTAACCCACAACCCCAATATCCATAATACTGTTGATGACATAAATCCTGCATTACCTTAAGGACCCTAAACTATGGGAATTATGGTATATATTCCATGAATGAGTAATGCAGGATTTATATTATCCACCGTATCCATACCCTATAAAACCTAAGCTCCAGGCATTTCCCAGGGAGGCTGGAAAGTCTTTTGGAGATCCCTGTAGTGGTTTGGGCTTACTTGGAGGTTCATAGGTAGTTATCAGTGGGGTTATAAGTAAGGTAACTATAGTGATAACCCATCTTCGGGGACTTATAACCCCACTTATAACTACCCATGAACCTCCAAGTAGGGTTTTACCCCAACCAGAAAAGGAAACCCATCATTGAAACACATAGCCCAGAGCCTTATACCCTAAACCCTAAACCCTAACCCTAAACCCTAAACCCTAACCCTAAACCCTATAAACCCTAACCCTAAACCCGTAAATCCTCACATCCCGAGAGCCCTGGGCTCCCCCCGCCGTGGAGGTGCCGTTCATGGTGTGCGCCACGCAAATCAGCGACGAGGCGGGAGGAACTGTGGTCAAGAAGGCCTCCTCGGTGATACAGTTGATGATAGAAATCCTGCATTTATAATTGGGTTTTAGGGTTTTAGGGTTTATGGTTTTAGGAGTTTAGGGTTTAGGGTTGATGATAGAAATCCTGCATTTACCCAGAATAAGGAATATATACCATAATTCCCGTAGTTTCGGGTCCTAATTAAGGTAATGCAGGGTTTATATCATCAAGGATGTTTGCAGGATCCGAGTGCCGGTATAGATTGGCCTTAGCCTTGAATGGTTCCCTACAGAAGTGATTGGGTCGAAATACTATATTATGTGGGTATGTGGCGGACAAGGACGGTGACGAGCCCCACAACCAAGATCACGATGACCACGACGATCAGCACCGCAGTACCCATCAACAACCAAGCAGCAGTAGCAGCAGCACCACCACCAGCACAACCACCACCACCGCCGCCGTCGTCGCCACCGCCACCGCCACCGCCGCCATCCCCACCACCACCACCGCCACCACCACCAGCACCACCAGCACCAAAACAACCATCACAAACAGCACCAGCGCCACAACAGTAGCAACACCGAAGCTGCGTTTCTGCTAGGTTTCTCACTCCTGCCCTGCGGTTTCGAATCGGTTTCAAGTTTCAACGTGTTTGCACAGTATACTGAGCATCCCAGCATGATTCTCAAGCCGTCCAAACATGTTATATACTGTGCAATCCTGCACACACTCATACACCCTGGTTGACAAGCGTCGTCAGAGCGCTGATGCTGCTACTGCAACTCAACAGGATGGATCACGATGTCTCTATACTCTCATACGCATAATGCTAAGCCAAGCCCTCAGCGACAGAAGGCAACACAACACTCAGGATCACCCTAAATCCTATCAACCCTAAGCCCTAAAATCCTAAACCCTGAATCCTGTAAACCCTAAGCCCTTATAAACCCTAAACCCTAAAACACCCAAAAAAACACCCTAAATCCTAGAAACCCTAAGCCCTTATAAACCCCAAACCCTAAAACCCTATACCCTAAACCCTAAATCCTACAATAATAAACCCTAAGCCCTCATGAACCCTAAATCTCTAAACGCTAAACCCTAAATCCCATAAACCCTAGGCCCTTATAAACCCTAAACCCTAAAACCCTAATAAAAAAAATCCTATGAACCCTTAGCCCTTGTAAACCCAAACCCCAAAACCCTAAACCCTAAACCCTAAATCCTATTATAGTAAACCCTAAGCCCTTATAAACCCTAAACCCTACACCCTATATCCTATAAACCCTAAGCCCTTATAAACCCTAAACCCTAAAACCCTAAACCCTAAATCCTATAGTAATAAACCCTAAGCCCTTATGAACCCTAAACCCTGCACCCTATATCCTTTGAACCCTAAGCCCTTATAAACCCTAAGCCCTACACCCTGTATCCTATAAACCCTAAGCCGTATAAACCCTACAGTAAACTCTAAAACCCTTAAAAACCCACAATCCTATAAACCCAAAGCCCTTATAAACCCTAAACCCTGAATCCCTAAAAGCACCATAAATCCTATAAACCCTAAGCAAGAGCCGAAGATCTTCAGCCCGAAGCTACTTGAGCCCGTGGCCGAAGCGAATTCGGCGCGGATTTCCTTTGAGGTGACCTGCGGTGGGAAAAAAATATGCCACCTCTGGCGTTATGAAGTTTTTTACACAGCCTGATCAGAGTTGATGGGGTTTAGGGTTTAGGGTTGTCGAAGGGACTTGGCCGGAAACTGCCTGTCAGCGAGCATCCTGCCGGGGCGGCAGTACGGCTTGCAGAATAATAGGGTTGTGGGAAACACTGCAACATCGGGGTCCCAAGAACTGAATCGAAGCAGAACAGGAGGGAGAGTACCGGCAATTATCCAGGTATGAGGCCACCGTTATGGTACAGGAACACGGACATTCGAAACCCATCTAACACCATCCTGCCCTAAACCCTAAACCCTAAACCCCAAACCCTAAACCCCAAAAACCCTGAAAGCACCCTAACCCTAACCTAGCAGGCCTGGTTGTGCCACTCGGGAAAGATGTCTGGAACGCCCTCAGCTGATTCGGTGTCCGGAATCCGAGGGCTTTTAGGCTCTATAATTAAGGTTCAGGTTTAGGGTTTAGGCGGTTAGGGTTTACAACCTTAGTAAGTTTAGGGCTTCGAGCGTTTAAGGTTTAGGGGCGTTTAGGGCTGGGCTGTAGGTGTTTCAGAATGCAATGCGGGAGCAGTTGCGGAAGGTACATGTATCAACCCAAAATCAGCCACTACAAGACCAAACACTCGGCCGTAAATTCAGAAACTATAAACCCTAAACAGGGAAAGTAAACTGAGAAATCCTTCACCAACCTAAACCCTAAACCCTAAACCCTGAATCAGAAAGGTTAATGCAGACATGCTACACCCTCAAGCTCGAGAGACCCGGAACTCGCGCCCCATCATCCCCTATCTCAATAATATGGTTTGGGGTTTATAGGCGTTTAGGATGTTTCGGGGCTTAGGGGTTTCGGGTTTAGGGTTTCGGGGTCCAGGGTTTAGGGATTTATAGGGTTTAGATGGGTTTGGGGTCTGCTCATGCAGATTCAGAGCCGGACCACCCAAGGCTCCGACTAGCACGAGAGGGGGCTGCAAGATCAGAATAGGGTTTGTGTCTTTTTCTAAGGGGCTTTGGTAACTAGAAAAGTGTCTTGAGTATGTTATAAAGCCCTAAACCCTAAACCCTAAACCCTAAATACATGATTGAGTATGCTATAAAGCCCTAAACTCTAAACCCTAAACCCTAATATATAATTAAATAACGACCCTCCTTCTTATGCACTGCTCCTTTTTTGTTAACCTCGGCAGACCCAGGACGGGGACGAGGTCTCCAGCTGCAAAGCCCTAAGCCGAAAGGCTCTGCAGACTGAAGAACCAGCCCAAAGGGTCCTTAGGATTTAGGGTTTAGGGCGTTAGGGGTTTAGGGCTTTAGGGTTTAGGGGTTTAGGGTTTAGGGTTTAGGGGTTTAGGGTTTAGGTTATATAGTAGACTGTAGGGTCTCTCCATTTTTGTAGACTGTAGGGTCTTTATGTTATAGTTGGCTGTAGGGTCTCTATCATGAGGAAAACTTATTATGAGTTGGGAAAGCATCCCCAATAAGAGTGCCTAGGACCCTTTTGGGAGAAGAGTTGAGAGAGCGAACCCCATGGGGCCGAGGCGGTGCTAAGCTTTGCATTGCTGACGACGCCGATGACCTTCGCATTGCAGAAGCCGGAACCCACAAGTCTAAAGTTTAGGGTTTAGGGTTTCTCTACACCAAGGAGGGTTTCGGGCTCAAACCCTAAACCCTAAACCCTCGAAAGCCCCTGAAGCCCTCATCCCGGACCTTCCGATCCAACCTGCCATCAGGAAACCAATGGCTTAGGGTTTACAGGTTTAGGGCTTAGGGGTTTAGGGGTTTAGGGGTTTAGTTGTGCAGAATTAGGGTTTAGGGTTAAGGGAATACCAATACTTTTACCAAGGCTCTTACTACTGCTGATGCCGATACCACTGAGCACTAACACTAAACTAACAGTGAGAATAGCAAATAGCAAAGGTTTACAGCCTCATGGACTAGTGATCAACATGGGGAGAGCAAAAAGGAGTAACCTTGGTGGAGTCAGATGAGACTTACTTGCCCAGAGGGTCCGAGGTACCCTCCTGGGGGATACTGTCCCAAACCAAAACCAGGATTCCTGATATAGAAACCCCAAACCCTGAACCCTAAACCCTTTGCGTTGAAGCTTCTGTTTTGGACCGAGGGATTATGTGGGATCCTGAACCGGCGTCACCAGGCAACAGACGCGGTTCGAGTTCAGGGCTTAGGGTAACACATGGTCCTGCTCGTAGGTTACACAAGTATCGCTCGGAGTTCGCATGCAGCAAACAGCAAACCCAAAACTACTTGAGTCCGAAAAGGTGTAGGAGGACCCTAAAATTCTACACCCTCAGACCCTAAACACCATTAAACCCAAGCCCGCGTCTTTGAAAGAGACTTACAGCCCTGAAGATTAAAAAACAACGCCTAAGCCGAGAGCCAGGTAAATCCTAAACCCTAAACCTTGAAAGCACATGTGACGCATACGACCATAAACAGAGCTGCAACAAAAGCCCGAAAAGAAACCCTATAGACAACTTAGTGTTCTTGCCGCGCACCTCTCACCTCAAGAGATCGCAGAGCGGTTGTTAGGAAGCCCTGAACCGTATACCAAATTCTAAACGAGTAGCTCTCTGAATAAAGGTCCCTGTTTAGGTCCCCGATTTTGCACGGCACCCTTCAAAAAGGGCTTCTTCAAATAAGGGACCCTAGTTTAGAAACCCAGCTCTAACAATTTAGTACCGAAAACACCTACCCTTAAAACCCCAATTCCAACACCGCACGGTCGAGTCCTAAACCCTGGGCTAAGGTCTGCACCGACGTGATGAAGAATATGCCGGTGATCCTGAGAAGGTAGTTCCCAGGCGAAGCATGCATAAACGCACGATCTGAGGGATAATGTATACTTACTATGGAGTTAGGCCCGAAGAGATCGTCCTTGTCATGGTTTTGGAGACCTCCTTCCACAACAAGTAGTGTATATGGGCTGTCTTGGTATTGAAGAGCGCAGTAGTTCTCGTCGTCGTCGTCGTCGCAGCAGTTGCAATAACGTTAGCTGCAGTCCCAGTACAAGCAGCAGCATCATGCGGTCTTGGCTCAAGCTTTAGGATTCCGGGTATTCCGGTCTGCATGGTATCCCGGTCTGCATGGTCTGGAGCTTGTTACATTGTTGCTCGTCGCTTCAGTCGACTGTCAGCTATGTTGGCCCCAACCCCAAGGGTTCAAATATTTTAAAATCATATATTATAATTCGAAGGTCCTTGGAACCCTCAGGGCAAGGGTCAAGGCTCACAGAAGACGTCTCAGCCCTAACTGCGCTCCCCATGTGGTCGTTACCCACATAGGCCCCTAAGTAGTTCCTTTTAGGGATTACCTTATAGGATTCTAAATATAAAACCCATAAAAAGGAACTACTTAGGGGCCTATGGGTAAGGAGGCTCCATCTACTAGTGCTTTGGGTTGCGGGTTTCGGGTCCACGGCTGCAAAAACCCCCGAAGTCTAAACCCTAAACCCTAAACCCCTAAACCCCTAAACCCTAAACCCCTAAACCCTAAACCCTAAACCCCTAAACCCTAAACCCTGCCAAAACCCCGAAGTCTAAACCACGCCTCGAAGCCCCTGCCAGGGCCCTTACCGGAACAACTCAGAACCTTCGGAGGCCTCAACCAAGACCTTCCAAGATCCCCCTAGGGCCTTTTTGGGGCTTATAGGGCTTATGGGGTTTATGGGGCTTATGGGGTTTATAGGGTTTATAGGGTTTATAGGGTATAAAGGGTTTATAGGGTTTAGGGTTTAGGAATATAGACTTCAAACTAGAATAGGATCCCTAATATGATTTACGGTATATTCCTTACTTAAAGGATCTTGGAATGCCTGGGTACACTACGTGCTGGGCCACTATCCTAAACCGCAGTACCCACCGTAATATCCCAGAGGGTCCAAACGTACTTCCGTTATGGACTTAAGGCCCCAAAGGCACATCCTTGTCATGTATTTGGGGACCTATACTTCGATAATTGCGGCGTATATCTGACCCTCAAAAGTAGAGAGGGCCCTATATACCCTGACACTATGAGTCCTTTTTGGCATCTCAAACCCTTTTAGAGTTTTCGGCTCATTTCGTCCAAAATCAAGGCTCTTGACCCTAGAAACCCCAATCCTAAAACCCTAAAAACCTAAAGACCATAAACCCTAAATATCCTTAAACCCTCAGCCCTAAACCTTAAACCCTAAATATCCTTAAAGCCTCAGCCCTGAACCTTAAACCCTAAAAGCCTTAAATTTTCAGCCCTGTTCGTCTCGGCTGATCGGTCCAAGGAGCGCGAGAATGCTCTTTGGGCAGCCAGCGATGCCCCCTGCTCAGGACTACAGAGCTTGGGGTTTCCAAGATTTTTCTAGGGTATTTAGGGTTCGTAGGGCTTTGGGCTTCGGGTCTTAATCTAGGACTTTTGGGGGTAGGGCTTGCCGCTTTTTTGGTTTTGTTTCGCGCCTCGGTATGGGTTTTATAGAACCCTAAGGCTCAAAATAGCCCAAAAGCCTCATGTAGTATGGTCTTTGGGCACCAAAGCCCTATAATATGAGTCCTTAGAGCCTTAGGGGAAGAACTTATGGGGGGGTGCATAAGGTGTTAGAACTTTTCCGAGGAGTTGAGGCTTTACATTTAGGGCTAAGAGGGCTTCAGAGCTTAGTGTTCAAAGCATTGGGTTTCGGGCTTAGGGTTTAGGGTTTTGGGGTGTAGGGTTTTGGGGTGTAGGGTTCGGGGTTTAGGGGTTTAGGGAGTAGGGTTTAGGATTTAGGGGTTTAGGGGTTTAGGGTTTAGGCTTTAGGGATTAGGTCCGGAAGGCACGCAGAAGGCTACTGGGTTGCGCCTCTTCCGGACGAAAGCTGCGCTACCACAACCTACCTTTTCTTGTAGTGTCCGCATAGTTCTATTTTTTTGGGGGGGGGGGGATAAAAACAAGAACATACAAAAAGTGGTTCTGGTAGTGAACTGCACCCTAGAAGCCCTGCAATAGGATTCTTGTGCGCTGAAGTATATTCGATATTCAAACAACTAGTTATATACCTAGAGATCAGAAGGTGATATTCGTGATGCCCTGCATATTGTGACACCGAAGCCTGGCACGAGCACCGGTAAACCTTGCACACTCCAGGTTCTACCGTTCGGGGGCTTAACTTAAGGCTTAATAGAGTTTAGGACCAAGTCGGAGTTACTGTTTCTTGGGGGCTTAGGGTTTAAGGTTTAGGGAATTAGGAATGCCCGTAAGGCCGTAAGGGCTTATAAGGGTTAAGGTTGCAGGCTTAGGGATCGCTCCGGCCACTGAAGAAGGGTTCAATGCTTGGAGATGTAAGTTGAAGGCTGTTAGGGTTTAGGGTTTAGGGTTGCTCACTCTAAAATTCCCAAGAAACAACGTTTGCAGACTCAATTTCCCAAGAAACAGCGTTGCTTTCTTTGGAAATTGAGTGAGCAAGACAAGCCTCCAATGTACCTAAACCCTCCATCTACCCTCTGACCCTAAATACCCATTATTTAGGGTTTAGGGTTTAGGGTTTTATTATTTGGGACCCGTATACCCCTATTTGAGGGTGCAAGGAGGGTCAGGGACACCTAAACTTTCAGAGTAGCACCGACCTAAGAGAGCTCAAGACGGCTTTTGATTTGGGGATGATGTGGGTCGGAATACATACGGTTGATGATGTAAATCCTGCATGACCCATAATAAGGAGTATACCATAATTCCCATAGTTTATTAGGGTCCACTTAAGGTAATGCAGGATTTATATCATCAACAGTATACCCCTCCGACTCAACAAAGAACCTCATCCTGATTCCTACGCCTCTACATATGCCCTAAACTAGAAGCGCCCTTCGCCCTATAGCCTTATCCGTACACCTAACCGTAAGCCTAAACTATCAATCGCCATGCCACATATTCCAAAACCCAGGACCTTAAACCATGCCCCTGTAAACACCATGTTTTCTACAGCCCGGAACCCTAAACCTTGCACCCCTCAAGCCTTATATCGAAAGTCAAACCCCCACAGACAGCACAGCCCCTGCGTATTTGCACTTACATCCCTTAAACCAACACCCGAAACGGCAAAACTATATTCGAAACCCCAGCAACCCTTGCAGCCCAAAGCCTCTCTACCCATAGGCCCTTAAGTAGTTCCTTTCTATGGTTTATGTTTAGAATTCCATAAGGTGATCCCCAAAAAGGAACTACTTAGGGGCGTATGGGTGGACCTTGATCGAAGCCCCCCAAGATCCTAAACGTAAACTCGACGCTCCATGACAGGCTTTAAAAGGAAGCCTGAAACTCGAACGGTTACTAGACCCTAAGACCCTACCTATAGTCTCCATTGTAGTTCCTTTTTGGGGTTACCTTTTAGGATCCTTAATACAGATTTGGGTAAACCAAAAAAGGAACTATAATGGAGACTATAGCTAGGTACCCTTTAAGCCATAAAGACATAAAGCCTGAAGCCCCCCACCAAATCCGTAGAGACATGCATGAAGGCAGGCCTGCCAAAGTGAAGAGGAGTCCCTGCATAATGCTGTCCTCAGAGCTGGGGAGTGTTTTGGTGTTTAGGGTTTGGGGCTTTAGGGGCTCTTGGGTTTAGGGGTTTAGGGTTTAACGTCTAACGGTTTTGGGGCTTTAGAGTATTGGGTCTAGGCTTTATGGTTTAGGGATGAAGGGGCAAACGTACCCAAAACCTCAAACGTAGGCAAAATCATGGCCCAACACCTATAAACGGCTACAGTAGTGTTCTACATACTGTTGGGTCCAGGTAGCGGTTTGGGGGCTAAGGAATCGTGGGGCTGGGCGTTACAGTTTAGGGTGTAGGGCTAAGTTGGTTGAGGTTCAGTCAGGACTTAGGAATAGGACACGCGGGCTAGAAATTCAGGTTTGTAGGGCTTTGGAGTGTTCGGAAGTCACTTCTGTCCTCAAAGTCGCTTCGGGCAGTACCTAAAGTCTCCATTGTAGTTCCTTTTTGGGGTTACCTTTTAGGATCCTTAATACAGATTTGGTTAAACCAAAAAAGGAACTGCAATGGAGACTATAGGTAGCATTGAGGGCATTCAGGGCTGCGGGTTTGGAATTTGGTCCTCCAAGCTGCTGTGGGGCTTAGAGTTTAGGGCTCCGAATCTCGGGTCTGGGGGTTTAAAGTTTAGAGGCTGGCCCTAAGGGTCCATGTACCCCACAGGGGTTTCTTTAGGGGTTTCTCAAGGCTGCTATCTTCAAAGTGGTTTATAGATGTTTATCGGATGTAGAGTTTAGGGGTTTGGGAAAGAATATGGCTTGCGGGGTTCGGCTTTTTTTTGTCCCAGGGCCGGGGCTTGGAAAGCAAGAGGGTTGGAGGGCACTGGATAGGGTTTAGGGCCTTTGGGGTTTAGGGCTTAGGGTACCATAAAATATGAACCCTACACCCGACCCGCCGGAAGCCCTAAACCCCAAATTACTAGTTTACTAGTCCCCTTAACCCTAAATCCCAAAACAGCAAGCATTCGAATGAGGTGGGAACACAGAGGAAGGATGCACCGCCACAACAATGTAAATGTGTGTAAATGCTGTTGCTCGAAGCCCCTATGAACTGTGGCCTTGTCATCTGAAAATAACTGGCTGCAAGATAGGGTTTAGAGAGCAGGGTCTTGTAAGTTGTGCTAAAGGCGTGCTTTCTTGCTTGATTTAGGGTTTAGTGGTTTAGGGGTTCGGGGAAGTTCATAGTACGAATGGTCTCCGTGTAGCTGTGCTTTCGGCTTTTGCCAGCTGTCTGTGTGACCAGTGCTTCGTTTTGCTGCTGCAGCTGCTTGTTAATTACGAGCTATGCAGCCAGTTGCACCACGGCATGCATAACCTCATGAAAACGATCATAACTACGAGGTAAGTGTTAATATACCAGCAGGCAAGCGCACACTCTGCCATGAGATAATTTGGTAAGGACAACTAGAGACGCTTACTATATCATCATCCGAGAGTGAGAGAAAAAGAGGCAATGGAGAGAGCTGCAGAGGCAGACAGTTAGAGACGGAGAGAAAGACCAATTGGAGAGACAGACAGACAACGACAGACCGCGAGAGAGAGAGAGAGAGAGAGAGCCAAAGAGAGAGCGAGACGAAAAGCAGGTAGAGTTCGGCGGACACAGATGGATGAGATGCTGAGGGTAGAGCCTTCTTCTTTCCAGGTGCATTCGGCTTGCTTCTCGCCTGTGTGCTGCATCAGGCTTGGGCAGAGCTGGAGCCGGTGGTAGTCTTCGTAAAAGTCATAGAGTACTCATCGTAAACACCATAGTGCGATTAGAGGTAGTCGTCTTCGTCGGCGCCGTAGTAGCCACGGCGGTAATGCTTGGGAAATAGGCCGTCTGATGTCTGGCCAACTACATCACTGAAAGATCTACTCCCCTAAACCCTAAACCCCTAAACCTCATTGTTGAGAAGTTCCAGAAGGGGCATCAAGCATGAAGGACATCTTCCAGAACGCACGAGTCCGATCTACGGGTTTCACGGAGCAGCACGTCTTCAGCAGCTCAATCGGGGGCAGGATTTAGGTTCAGAATCTAGGTTCCCCAATGACCCCTTCATAGTAAGAGTAGCCCTTTTCCTAATATTCGGCTTTAATAAGGAGACCCCCCAAATAAAAAGGCAAAAGGGTACTACTGGGGAACCTAGGAATTCGAGGTATCGGGCTCAATCAAGAGACCCTCGACCGGACTGTTTAATACAGGGGTCCCCGACCTGTAGCTGTTGGCCCTGAACTCTAAGCCCAAGGCCTTAAATCCAACGGAGCAAACCCAACAACAAAGATCGAGACCTGTAGACAATTGTCGTTGCCTTAAACCCTAACGGCCTGCGGATCTTGCTGCACCACCGAGAGCGAGCCTTTGTCCCCACCTGGGCTCAGCTCTCTTTCGGGTTCTTTATGCCTGGAAGATATCGAGCTCAAGTTAGAGGCCTGTTTATGTATGGGGCTTAGGGTTCAGGGATCCCAAAACTCAAACCCTTGATGTCTTTTGCCAGACAGAAGCTTGTTAGAATCAGAATGCTGAAGCCTATTCATCCCCCCCCTGCCTGAAGCCCCTAGAAACCCTTCTGGTAGAACCTTGCAAGGAACCCTATAATTCCAGGAACTGGTTCAGGCCCCTGTAGTAGTGCTCTAAACCCTATAAACCCTTTACGCCCTAAACCCTAAAACCCTAAACACCCCAAGCCGAAGCTCTACAACCCAAAACAAGCCACAACCGCTCCAGGGTCCTTGCAGGAGATGTCGACAGTGCGGGCTTTGACGGCATTCTCTCTGCGCTGCTCTGCGACCTGAACTTGCCGGCTCAATGCTTGGTAGTTTGGGTCTTGGTTTAATCCTCCAAGTAGACCCTAAACCCTAAACCCAAAACCTTAAAGCCTAAACCCTAATTCCTAAACCTTAAACCCTAAACCCTATAAACCTTAAACCCTTAGCCGTAAAGCTCAGCGCTGAGGATGTTGGCCCGTGGGAGGGCCTGGGGTCCATCTTTAGCCGGCAATGACTCTCATTGTGGCTGGGCCCGAAACCCTGTCTTTGTGTATATATAAATGTGTAGATATATATATATATATGTATGTATATATATGTGTGTATGTATGTATGTATGTATGTATGTATGTATGTATGTATGTATGTATGTATGTATGTTTGTATGTATATATATATATGTGTATATTCGTGTATGTGTATGTATGTATATATATATATACACATGTATGTGTATATATAAATATATGTGTATATATATGTATGTATATATATACACACATGTGTGCATACACATGGCACTAATGCTTCCATCCCCGCATCCATCAGTACATGCTTTCATTTATCTCCTAAACTGTGTCTATGCCACAAGCCTCGGTCCTGTCCATACTAACAAGATACTTGCGTACATATTCATCTGTTTAAAATTTATTGCTCTTTACATGCTATATTTGCGTTCGAAAGCTGTAAAATTTGAGCGCCCCTCTTGTAACGGTACCAGCATGAACTGCTCTCCGTATGAAGCGTTTGTACACGGTCTTGGGTCTAGCACAAGGACTGAGAGGCACCAAACAATGAGACCCTGGCTTTGGAGAGTTTCATGGGGTTGTTGGCAGGAGGTTTTCAGCAATTTTAGCATAGAAAGCCTAAAGACTATGACAGGATGCAAACAAGATGAACCCTGCAATGCCTGACTGTGCCCATCCTGGTCGCTCATAAGATACACGGCTTGGTCGTACTAACTTTGACGATGAGCTTTTCAGGGGATCCGAGACAGTTTGCAAGAAAGGTCACCAGAGCCCCACCGCTCGATACAAACCAAGCACCTAGCTTGCACTGATGAACGCATTGTCTTAAGCTGAAGCGCTTAACCCACCTTAACCTGTCAGCTCCTCTGTTCAAGGACAAGACAAAGGGCTCCTGTAGAAGATGAATCTTCGATACCCCGGATACCAGGGACAGCACCACCAGAAGCGGTGGAAGAATGAGCAGCACCTGAGTGCACATCCCTTCACCCTAAACCCTAAGCCACTGTGGTAGACAGAGCCCCCAAAAAATTCTGAGCACCTAAACTCCTAAACATCTAGAACGCCCCAACCCAAAACCTAAAAGGCTGTAAAGCGTTTAGTTTACTTAGTGTCTTGGAGCTCAGGTGCTCAGGTTCGGGGTTGTGGTGTTCGCGAATCCTGTAAGGGATCTTTCCTGCTAGGTCGTCTGTAGCAAGCTTGGTTGCTGCACATGCGTGCTATGGGTGTGTTTGTGGAACGGTCAAGGTTTGAACGGATTGCTGTTTTATCCTCGCGAATAGGTCCATAGGCTGGACTGCTTGAAAGATGTTGACCAACATGCTCGAACAACACGCGCATGCCCGCTGCGGCTTGCTTCGGCCGTCAGATGCATGTGGCTAATTGCGAAACAAGAGCCCAACTCTCTAATTATTGCGGCGAATCTTGACTATGTTGGTTCTTGCGTGCATCGGGAATGGCATCCTACCCTAGCCCCTAAACCCCTAACCCCTAAACCCTAAACCCTAACCCCTGAACCCCAACCCCTAAACCCTAAACCCCTAAACCCAAAACCCCTAAACCCTAAACCCTCAACCCTGGTTCCGGGGGATCCTAGCATTGGTGAGCAGGCCTGCAGTTCTGAGAAAGTACGTAAAGAGGGTTGAGGGTTTAGGGGTTAGGGTTTTAGGGTCTAGGGTTTAGGGGTTTAGGGTTTGCAGGGTTTAGGGGTTTAGGGTTTCAGGCTTTCAGGGTTTAGGGTTTAGTTTTTGTTTTTTAGACGCCTGTTTTCCAACTCGCAAAGCTAGAGATCCATTACTGGAAGGCGATGACGGCTCGTTTCAGGGTTGAGGGTTTAGGATGCTGACAACTGGCCCTCAGAACCCCTCAGAACCCAGAAGAGCGAAACCCTGACCCAGCCCTCCTCCGCCAAACGTGGTTTAGGGTTTAGGGTGACAAACTCCAAACCCTGAAAACCCCTTGAAAACGACATAGAAAAACTCCAAGAGGGGCATGCTAGCACTCCATGGGCGTTTCCCGTTTAAATTTTGCGACAACTAAACCAACAATGAACCCCAAACCCTAAACCCCTGAACCCTGAACACCTCCTAAACCCTAAACCCTCAAACCCTAAACCCTAAACCCCTGAACCCTAAACACCTCCCAAACCCGAAACCCTAAACCCCTGAACCCTAAACACCTCCTAAACCCGAAACCCTAAACCCCTAAACCCCTGAACCCTAAACACCTAAACCCTAAACCCTAAACCCCTGAACCCTAAACCCTAAACCCCTGAACCCTAAACACCTAAACCCAAAACCCCGAAGCCAAGGTGATGACCAGGCTGAAGGCAAACATCACGCAAAGGCCCATAAACATCCTCCGGCGTGCTATTTTAGGGTTTAGGGTTTAGGGGTTTTTAGGGCTTAGGGTTTAGGGTTTAGGGGCTTTTAGGGTTTAGGGGCTCTTAGGGTTTAGGGTTTAGGGTTTAGGGTTCTGTACCTTAAGGACGAAATGACCCTTAAACGTAGGGGCAATATATCCTTATACTATGAATCCCTATATGGCATATGAACCCTAAGGCCTTTCAGGGCTCATTTCGTCCTTCAGGTAAGGGCTTGCGATATAAGGGTCCACGTGCCTGCCCCAAAAGGCCTTAGCAGAACATAACATATAATCTACTATGCATTGTAACGTTGTAGCGTCTTGGTTTTGTCCCTCATATGTCTGAATTTTTTGCAGAAAACAAGGAAGTTGGCCGAAGCTGGCCATGGCAATTAGCTTAAGCCAGGATGGTTTGGTGGAGCCAGGACGTAGGATTAGGGTCTCAGGCTCGCCCATACTGAGCCCCAATACAACCCTAAACCCTAATCCCGAAACCGTAAGCCCAGAAACCCAAAACCCTCAAAAACCCTAAACCCTCAAAAACCCTAAACCTTAAAAAACCCTAAACCCTAAAAAAAAAAACCCTAAAGCCTAAAAAAAAAAAAACCCTAAAGCCTAGCCTGAACTCTGACTAAACCCGAAACCGGGCTCAGGAGGTTTAGGGTTTAGGGTTTTAGGGGTGTTTAGGGTTATTAGGGGTTTAGGGTTTTTAGGGGTTTAAGGGTTTTAGGGTTTTAGGGTTTTAGGGTTTTTAGGGGTTTAAGGGTTTTAGGGGTTTAAGGGTTTTTAGGGGTTTAGGGGTTTTTGGGGTTTAGGGTTTTTAGGTATTTAGGGTTTAGGGTTCTAGGGGTTTTTAGGGCAAAAGGGTTTAGGGTTTAGGGTTTAGGGTTGGTTTAGGGGTTTAAGGGTTTTTAGGGTTTAGGGTTTTTAGGGCTTTAAGGTTTAGGGTTCTAGGGGTTTTTAGGATTTTAGGGTTTAGGGGTTTAAGGGTTTTTAGGCTTAGGGTTTTTAGGGCTTTAGGGTTTAGGGTTCTAGGGGTTTTTAGGGCTTTAGGGTTTAGGGTTCTAGGGGTTTTTTATGGTTTAGGGGTTTAGGGGTTTTTAGGGTTTTAGGGTTTAGAGTTTAGGGCTGTGTGCACCGAGCCCTACACCGCCGCAGCCCGAAAGCACTGAGAACCAAAACACTCAAAAGCCATTAAATTCTGAAAGTCTTGAACGCCACCGCAAACCTCAAAGCATCCGACACCCACTGTGAGCCTCAGGGATCGTTTTTTTTTGGGGGGGGGTTTAAAGCTTAACATAGAGTCCTCGAAAATTTAAGAAGGCTTCTGGGTATCTAAAACGGTGTACGACGACATAGGGCCTACAAGGGGCTAGTGTGTATGTACATACATGCCGAGCTTTGTCTGTAGGATTGGGATTAGACCCTCAAGCCCTGAACAAAGCAAGCCGAAAGCAGCTTTTCCACCGCGGGTAGATGCTGCAATGCTTCCGAGACAGCCTGGGCAGAACTAACCAAGGCTTGAGAATGTAGTAGCTTCGGATAGCCTGTGCTGTGCTTAGGATCCTGCAGTAGGGTCTCGGTAATGTATGTGGACTAAGGGATCCGGGATTTGGTATTAATGGCGATTCAGAGCTTTCAATTCCATCCGACACCCTAGGGAGCCCTAAACCCTAAACCCCAAAACCTAAACCCTAAACCCCAAACCCCTAAAAACCCTAAACCCTGAACCCTCAACCCTCAACCCCTGAGGTGTCAGTGTCATGCAGCGCTCTCTAACTTAGGGCTTTTTTTCGGTTTAAAGCCTCAGCAGCTGGGGAGTCTCCTCAGTGCTCTGCCTAGGCCCGAACATGTAGGTCTAGTGTTTAGGGTTTTAGGGCTTCGGGTCTAGGGTTTAGGGTTTTAGGGCTTCGGGTCTAGGGTTTAGGGTTTTAGGGCTTCGGGTCTAGGGTTTAGGGTTTTAGGGCTTCGGGT
>CAJNJA010099896.1:1885-18621 GCA_905231915.1 Symbiodinium necroappetens
TATAGGGTGTAGGGTTTAGGGCTTTAGGGTTAAGGCTCTAAGGTTCAGGGCAACTGAGTGCAACAAACACGCACCCCAATTAGCTGCATCTAGTGGGAGGATAAGCAGATGGGTAGTTTTCTAAATTGGGTCCCTTTTCAGGTCCCTTATATAGTACGGCACCCTTATAAAAGGGACCCTAAAAGGGTGCCCGAATTTAGAAAACTTCCCACATTCATTGTACCATTATAGGCCCCCAAAAAGACCGCAGAAACCCCCCCTGTCCGGGTAGCCTCCACGCTGCCGTCTCGGCCCCTTAGCCTGCTCCGCGGCTTTCATGAGAGCTCCTCCAGCTTCAAGGATTTTGGTTTTGGGTTTTAGGGCTTCAAAGGTTTAGGCTGGGATTCAGGGCGTGGGGGTCTACACAAGTGATGTAGGATCTTTGTTCAGGCTTTGTGTCTAGAGACTAGACTAGCGAGAAGTGCTTCAAGAGGGCTTGTATAGCGGATTGTCAATCATCTTTATCTCTTGTACAAAACTGGACAATGCTTTGCGGCTTTCTTTGGCGATGTGGATGACTCGAGCTGTCAAGCTTTATGACGGGTTTGGAGTCTTGATCAAGACTTCCCACAGCTCGGCAAAAAATCAGGAACTCAGGGATAGGCTACGTCTACGCATTTTGACCTAAACTCCAAAAGATCCCCCAAAATCTCTAAAGGATCCCGGAGGGTTTCGGGGGTGCCCTGCAGTTTCCGGTTGGGACAGGGGGTTGGAAAGGTGCCCTCCCCTTTTTTTATACTGGTGACTGGGCGCTCTCTCGTAGCAACGGAGATCTGCCGTGAGGCCAGCCTTCTGCACGTTTGGCCGGGGCTTTGCCAGGGCCACTGCCCGCCTGTCTGCAGCTGAAGACAAGAGATGTCATGTCTTCAGGCTCCTTTTGACGATGACATGCTGCTACCGGCTGCTACCGTCACCTATGTTCCCTGCGAATTTTCCTCTCTTAACAATGACGACCTTTTTGGAATTATGCTCAAGAGCATGGCCCATGACATGCTTGTGATTACAACATGATTCTTGATGCTGTGCCCCTTTCTCTTGGGCTCACAGAGCCGATAGGCCTGCACCTCTGCAGCAGCCGGTGCAGGCGATGCCGACTGTGGCTTCTCATCGCCAGTGCTCGGGGAGAGTGATGCTAAAGCATCAGGCGACCTTACAGTAGTATACTCTCGTGCACATTTCTGCACCCTTTGTTCTTGATGACAAACTCATCACGCTTATGGTGCACCTGGTGTCATAAGTCTGCTGCTTCTCGCCGGGTGATGCATCCGGGAGCTGTCCGGTCGCCTGGCGGCGCACAGCACAAAGAAGCAACCAGCAGAAGTCTTTCGGATCGGTTGTCCTCGTCAGATGCCTGCACTGGCAGCTTCGCAGGCCTTACACGCATGCAAGGGTACCGTGTCTGAGGATGCAACAGGACCGCTTGCAACACTGCTGAGGGCTGTACGGATCGTGGACAAACGGCGAACCTCGACACCATGTCTTCACTAGGAGCCGTGACCCCCGGCCTGATCACGGCCTGCGGGGCTAGGAAGGAATCCTTGGAGTGACATTCAGGTGAGACATCCCTCGTGGAAGTCTCAGGTTTTATCCTCAAAGATTCTTAGTAGGCTGAAACTGGGTTCTTGTTAAGGGGCTTTACTTAACTTGCCATAACGGGGATCTATAGTAAATAATAAATAATATGGTTCCGTTCATTATGATAGCTTAAATTAAATCCCTGAACCCCTAACCGCTAAACCCCTAAACCCTAAACCCTTAACCCTAAAATCCCAGGGAACCTCCCTGAAGTTCCCCAGCAAAACAGGCCTGGCTCTGGCGAAGGCGTCGGCGAAAGCATCGGCGGCGACAGGGGCGACATCAGCCGGTCAGAGGAGTGACCACGCCTCGGATCTTGGGTTTAGGGTTTTAGGGTTTTAGGGTTTTAGGGGTTTAAGGGTTTTAGGGTTGAGGGGTTTTAGGGTTTAGGGTTCCGGGGTGTCCGGGTTCTGAGGCTTGGGGTCTTTAAGTTTGGGGGCTTTGGGGAGGAGGCGGGAGAAATAGTTGACACCGCTACCACAAGCAGTATCGTAGCAATATGTCATGCATGCAATATAATGACTGCAGTTATGCAAGGAACAACAACGCGGCAACACACAACGTAGCAAGAAGGGAGAAAAAAGTATCACATGAAAACAACACAGCACCATAATCGTCATGATCAAATCATCACAGAAATCCAAATGCAGAAGTGGGCTTGAATCGTGGTTAACTAGGCTTGACTGTATGACTGTTGAGAGGAACGATGGGAAGAACGGGAAAGATGCTCCGGCTTGCACACCTTGGGGCCTCGAGATCTTCAATAAATCGAAGCCATGGCTCTTGGCGCTGAGAAACAACACGAGCTGGTGTTTCGGATTTAGGGATTATAAGGAGTATGGCTGAAGGGTTTCCGGAGGTCCAGGGAACACATTCTGGGCTGCGCGCCTCTTCGGCGACATCAAGTTCCGATAGCTTCGGGCAATGAAGGCATGGAACCTGAGACAGCAGTCGAGGTGCGCCCCACCGTAAGCCTTAGACTAAGTCGTTTAGCATGGCAGCAAAGAGTATACTTGGCACTCCAAATCTACAGGGTTCAAACTTTAAGGAAGGCTTGCTGAACCTGATCTCGGGTGCTCACTGCCGCTGTTGAGCATCAGCCACAGCAGCGCTGGCCCGGAAGCAACGAAGGGCCTATTTCTGCAGGGGATACTTCTTGCTGCAAACGTTGTGTTGGACCAGGTGAGGGGCACCTCTTCTGCTGCTGCAGCCTCAGCAGCGGCAATCTCGGCGTTGGCGTCTATCTCGGACTGTGGGATGCCATCACCTGCCCGGCCCCGCGGGCACGCACACAAACCATACATCATGTCCAGTGTCATCTGCACAAAGCTACCAATCTCGCCACCTTGTGCAACACACGTGGACGTGAGGTGGAAGTGCGCGGCGAGCTCCTGTCGCGGCGAACACCAACAAAAAAGAAACTCTTTGTTTCATGTTGCCATGCGTCTGATCCATTGCTTAGTCAGCCTCCTCATCCAAGAAATTGTCGCCATCGTCGGCGTCGCCCTTGCAGATGTCTCTGGCTCAAACAGGGATGGAGCACGACTTTGGGCTTCAAGAAGGCAGCCTCAAGATGGCCCTTGACAGCAGCGGGAAAACACAACCCGGTGCGAAGTTGAAACGAGAAGCCAGCTTCGGTGACGAGGTGGGACAATCCTACTGAAGCGTGTATGTACGTCAGCAAAAATCTTCGTCAGTCTGTGTGTGTGTGTGTTATAGCTTCTCATCTGTCGGCTCTTCCGCTTTTGCGTCTCTTCCATGTCAGTCCTGATTCACACCGGGGGCTTTGAAGGGTACATCAACGAATATGTGCCATGTATATATATATATGTGGACACACACACATAAATATAAATAAATAAATATAAATAAAAATAAATAAATAAATAAATACATATAATATAATATCATATGTATATATATATATATACACACATGTTGTATATGTACAACTGGACCTCTATATATATATATATATGTATGTATACGAATTTATTTATGCATGTGGTTTGTTTAGTTATACATACGTATGCAAAGCTGTTATTTACATATGTCTAGCTACCCATGATACAGACAGATAGTACCTGAACCGGTACGTGCGAATCGTGCCTCGAGCTTCGGGTCTGCCGTTGCCGCTTCTTGCTCCGAGTCCTTTTGCATGCCCGGAGGAATACCGGGCTTGAACCCTAAACCCAAAACCCTAAACCCCGAGGTGCTGTGAGCCTTGAGCTTTGGGCATCTTAGGCCTGGCATTGCCATGATGATGGACGATGAGACTTGTCCCTCTAGCAACTGTCTTTTTGCACGACTGTTCTATGGCTGTTGTTGCTGACTGTTAGTCTTGCTCGATGGTTAGTGCTATGTTCGGGCACAGAACCGTATTCAGGGCTTCTGCGGTGTGCAAGGCTTAGGAGAGTTAAAGTTTAGGGGCAGCTGGAAACCTTGAAGTCAAGGAAATCAAGTAAAACTGACAACAGCAATCCTTCTGCTAACCTGTAGTTATAGTGACTACTAAGTAATCCTGCTGGCTATGTGTCTTGACCCGGTACCGAAACAATGTAGCGACGGTATGACGTAACAACTCAACTCAAGTGATGCCAGTACTGATAGAGCCTTTCTAGAACGACCACGCGAGTTTCTAGAATCACCACGCGCTCCTCGCCATCGCTTTCACTCTCGCTGGCAGTTCGGCTCAGCTGGTGCAACAAGAACTCCAACTGCCTGCACGCATCGATCTGATGTTAGGGGGATCAAGGGTTCAGGGATTTCAAAGCTCGCAACTGGCTTAACAGCTTCTGAAAGCGGACTCCGCTGGAAGGCAGCCAGTTTCGGTGCCAATGTCTAAGACAAGGTCTTAGGGAACTTTTCAAGCCGAAAGACCACGTGCAAAGCCTCCTGTACCTGCGAGCTGGTACAAATAGAGAATCGAACCAGTCCGATGACACATATATCATTAGAGCATAATGTAAGCAGATACATGGTAACAGATGGTGCAGCAACAAAATGAAGATGTAGAAAGTTAACTAGCTAGATACATGCATACATGCAAACATATGCACGCACAACACACACACAAACAAACAAACAAAAAAACAAACAAACAAAACACACAGAGGCACACAAACACACATACGTACACACACACACATACATACATGCATGCACACCTAAAATACCTACATACCTGCAGCATGCATAGCTACTCTTACTTACATACCTGCTTGCTTAATTACTTACTGACGTACATATGTATACGGCAAATAGGCATCCCTGGACGGAGCGCGTGCACGAGCACGTCGCAGCGGTGTATGGGGCGTTGTGTTTGGGCAATCCCCTCCAGCCCAAATCACGCCCGAAAGACTCGAAGGGTGCCTCTGGAGGAGGTCGTTGTCAGGTCCAACACGCTTGAGCCTGTCATTTCGCAGGTCAAACGCTGTTTTGTTGCTACTACTACTGATACAATTAGATTGGCCTCTCAAGTGCTTGCTTCGGATTGAAAGGCGCAAGACCATGAGTTATCTGAAACTCCGACACGGGGCATGAAAGAGATGCTACTTGTACCAAGCACCAGAAAAATCTGCGATGGCATTCCAATTACACGGTGCAGGTTCTCTGCTGTTCCCGAAGAGGCAAGACATCAGGCTCGCGGTGAACAAGGTTCGGCCCTGCACACAAGCAGTCTCAATTCCGCGGCAGGATTGCGCTATGAATATTGACCCAAGACCCCAAATTAGGTACTATCTGAAACTTAAAGGCTGAAGGTTACATTATCACCAACTGAGGCAATCATGGCAGCGCCACGCCGACCGAAAGATCGCCTGGCGGCTGCAGCACGAGGGTTTCTGAGGCGTGTTTGAATAGTTCAGGCTGTTGTGTTTGGGTTTAAGGTCTTCTGGTTGGGGTTTTGGGTTTAAAGTCTTCTGGTTGGGGTTTTGGGTTTAAGGTCTTCTGATTGGGGGTTTTGGGTTTAAGGTCTTCTGGTTGGGGTTTAAGGTTTCAAGAGTGCAACAACTC
Organism: Symbiodinium necroappetens; assembly: GCA_905231915.1. Lineage (NCBI taxonomy): Eukaryota > Dinophyceae > Suessiales > Symbiodiniaceae > Symbiodinium > Symbiodinium necroappetens. The sequence continues at coordinate 7,514 of CAJNJA010099896.1, forward strand.
CTCATTCAGGAACGTGGCTGTTAGTGACAACGGCTCCACCGTGCGTTTGATTGACCTGCATGCGAAACCCTCTGTAACCCTTCCGAAGCAACCATTAGATAAGCACTATACTTAACCCCTGAGTTCCACTCTTGAAACACTGAAAAACCCGAAGCCACATGGCTGATGATCAGCCTTGCAGGCCCTAGCTACCGCGCGGCTGGGCATCAGCCCCACGATCAAATTTCCAGACCCAGCGAAACCTGTAGCCCCTAGTCGAAATGCCCCTCATCTCTGAATCACTCCACAGGTGCTTTAGGGCTTATGGTTTGGGATGTGGGGTTTAGGGCGTGGGCAGCTGCAGCTTCCAAGGTGCAACGACGCCTCTAGCTCCAGGCCAGCCGTACACACCCAGTTCATGAGCAAACGACTGATCACCGTTTACCTAAACCGTCACCAAAAACAATAAAAACCATTTACGCCTCGAACCGCCGGAAACATCCGAATGCCCTCGAGCCCAAAGGCGATACACTAGGACCTCAACAACCGAAAGCGTACACACCCTTTGAATACCCTAAACCAACACCTGCAAACCAGAACAAGCTCTAGACACAAACCCTGCACCCTAGCTCAGAATCCACAAATGACCGCATCTTGGAAGCCCTCATTCCTAAACCCTAAACCCTATAAACCCTATAAGCCCTATTTTCCCCACAACAAACCCCATATAAACCCCAAAGAACCTAAAACCCTAGCCTCTGCTCTTGGCTCCCTTTTTTTTGCTTTCAACGGCGGCCTCGGCTCCCTTCTGCTGCGCCTCGGCGCGGATGGAACCGACCTGGGCCGCCCGGGGCGGTGCTTCAAAAAAAAGGGGGCCGTAGGAATCGGAAGAAGGTTCTTTTGGGGCCCATTAATCATATACTCTATAACATAATTATGCTTTTTTTTTTGGGGGGGGGACCATTATTGCTATAATTGGAATTGTCTTTTTTTGTTTTGGGGGATTTTGGAATTTAGAGACTTGTGGGTGAGGTAGCGTCTGTCTTCTTGTATTGTGAGTTTGCAGTGTTGTTCCGTGGGCTTTGGATTTCGGGTTGCCGGGCTTTAAGGTTTTCGACTGGCCACTAAGTTTTGAGGGTTCTGGATTTTCGGGTTTGGAGATGTCGTGCTTCAGGGGGTAAGGAGAGTTTTATACGGCTGGATGACAAGGCGCGTGCATGGTCCAGTACAAAGGAGGCAAAGGTAGACGTCAGTTTGAGCGGGTGAATAAAGGTAAAAAATGCAGGTGGAGCTGCAAAGTAGCTAAAGGTAAACGGAAGGTCAAAAGATTACGAAAAGGCAGAAAAAGGTGAAAGAAAGAGTTACAACAAGGTAAAACACAAGGTAACGCCGAGCCCCCAGAGCTTGGGGATATGACGCCAAAAGACAACAGCAAAAGGAAGAATAAGAAGAAGACACAAGTCCACCATCGACACGGCCCAGCCCGAAGACCCAGAGGAGCTTAAAGGTTTAGTAGGAATCTGGACTGGTGCTTGTAACTAACTTCGCTCAGCCAAGGTGGTGCCATGCCCTTCGGAATGCCACCCGCAATGAGTGACGTGATGTGACCGAGGTTGCTTATCTCTTCATTCACGTACATCTCGTTCGTTCAATTGTCTATTGTCCGTATTACCACAGTGCGTAGCAGTAGGGATCTCGTGGTGGTGCAGAGGCCGTACCATGTCCATACTTCTGAGATCTTTGCGTATTACCGGCATTACGGTTGCTACTGTCTTACTGCTCTTGGTTTGCTTCGGCCTGTGCTACGTCTGATCTCGCATGGGAGTTCCAGCAATCAGAAGGCCGCAAACTGCCGAAGGTCCTCATCATTCTTGCTGTCAACACCCCGACTGTAGGAAGCCCTCACGTCAAGCCAGCGGCCCCGAGCAGGGTGTACAGCGTCCCGTTGACGTGCGTCCGGACCTGGCGAACCACTTCAGGTCGGCTTTGGCCGACAGCTCAGGATGGCTCTCATTACCAGGTGTTCATACGACATCGCCATGACTACTCCAACATGAGTCGTTTCCGGTGTGGTCCCTTGCTGCGTGAACTAGCCTCACTAGCCCTTCTACAGCCACTAAGGTACTAAAATATTTTTCTTCTAAACTGTCCTACAAAGCCGTAAACAAAGGGTGACGACAGCTGCTCTTAGTACCCGCATGAGATCCTGAAGACAAAGAGCCTGTGGGTTCGGATGCTCAATCAAGGTCACCAGGATGCCATAGGCCCCGAGATCGGCACACCTGGGGCCCTTTTGGGTTTTGGGTTTAGGGCTTATAGGGTTTAGGAAATTTGGAGAATTTAGCTTTGAGCTTGGGAAGTTTTTGTTGTGTTTAATGCATTGCGACCCAGGCTCGGCAGGTTTAGGGCTTAGGGTTTGGATTACTTCGAAGCTTATTGGCCAGGGTTTAGAGATTCTGGCTTGGCGTTCGGAAGTAACGCGGTTCTGTATGCTATTGCATCCCTGAAATTTTTGAGAGCTCATGGCTCAAGCTACGAAGATCAGCTTTTCTGGGGCAGAAGACCCCAGTCCTTGCACCCCAGATCCCTAACCCACTCAACCGACAGACCCGAACTCCAAATCCCTAACCCGCTTAACCCATAAACCCTAAACCCCTAAAAACCCAAGTCCGTAATTTCAAACCTCTAGCTCCCTAGGCCTTTTAAACCCTAAGCCCCAAGCTTGAGCTGTCCAAGTGCACTGCCGGCGTCTTCCGGCGGACCGAAGCGTGAGGTTCATGAGGAGAGCCGACGTGAACTGGCTTCGAAGTGTCTAGGAATATCAGGAACTCTAAGTGTTGGGGAGTTGTGTTGTAGGTTTAGGGCTTATAGGGTCTAGGAATATCAGGAACTATAAGGGTTGGGGAAATTGTGTTGTAGGTTTAGGGTTTAGGGTCTAAGAGTTTAGGGCTTCCTGGGATTTGTACTGCAGCAAAGCCTGCCCCGTCGCATTAATAGAATTCCAGATATTGTTTAGACGGAAGTGCACATGTGTTGCGAAGGCACTGCTGTGTAGGGCTCCCTGGGGATTTAGGGTTGCTGGCCTTCGGATGGAAGGTTGGTTTGATTCCGGGTTCCGGGTTGGCGGCTGTGTGTTGGGCTCTCGCAAATGAGGGCTTCATCGTCTCAGGCTTTTGAGTATAGGAATGATGCGACAGACTTCGGATTGAACTTGGTAGCCTGGATGAAGACAATTTCCTTTGTGATTGGCACTATCATAGCTGTTCCGGTTGGCACTCTGTTTCGTTGTGGTGCAGTGAGCCCACTTGTCGCACGGCCTCGATAGAAAAGTCCGGTGTCTCCGGCCCCTCGCCGGGGCCCAGCCGGCACCTGCTCTGCTCCAGCTGAAAGAAGAGCTTTGGTTGCATGATACGGCTTCTATACAGAATACCAGCAACACAATCTGATATTTCTCGCTTCAATTCGTCACAGCACTTAGCACGCAGTGAGGACTGCACCATCCATGGCCGCTTCCGCTGCTTTCTGAGTCTCCTTCCACCTTTCGCACAGACCTTGGCGCTGCATCTGTGCCAGGAGTACCATGCCAGTGGCTCACGAAAAAATGAGTCGTTGGAAAAGCTGAGTTCTGAAAGTCCCGTCACCAGCTAATTACCAGACTTGACAGTCGCAGAGATCTGGCATATTTGCTCGCGATCTCTTGCAACAGCGCATAAAACTGCAAGAGCTTGCAACACCTTGCGGCCCGTGCTCAATCAGCTTGAGGACGACATCCAAAGCACCAAGTTGAATCATCTTGGACTGGCGAGCAGGACGAGCGATGTGGCAAGAAGCCATGACCAAAACACACTAGAGCCGGCCTGCAAGTGTCCTCTCAGGGAAAGCCGCTGTAAAACTGCCTCAGCATGTCGGATACTGACTACCTTCCTAGGATGCAGGAAGGGGGTGGAGATGGGGAATCAATTTATCCTGAATCTGTGTCATACCTGCGGGTGTAGAGCCTAACCTCTGCTGAATGCTAAGCTGACGTACAAGGGCACAACGAAGAGGCTTGTTTTTTTCGTGTACTGTGGACTTGTTGGGTTGTAGCATGGCGTCTTGCAACTGTCACAGCCACTGAAACACTACGACTGTCGTTCTGACGAATGAAACTATTGCTACTAGTTACTGACGGACACACATGGGTAGTTCTCTAAATTAGGGTCCCGTTTTGGGTCCCCAATAGTATACGGCAACCTTATAAAAAGGACCCTAAAAGGGTGCCCGAATTTTAGAGGACTACGCACATGGTGATGATGATTACCATCATGGTTATGGCGAGCTTCGGGGGGCAGCACTCCTAGGGTCAGTACGAGCACGAGAAACATGATCATTCCTGGTCCGATTGCTCGATTCCCTTTCTTGGGAATAGCGGTACACAGCAGTGCAAGTGCTGTTGTAGAAGGAGCAGCGGCAGAAGCAATAATGTTTGCTACTGCCTCAGCAGCAACAGCAACAGCAGCAGCAGAAGTAGCAGTAGCAGGGCAAAACACATTCGAAGGTGTGTTTGAGTGGACATGGCAATAGCAGGGCAAAAGCAGTCGCAACTCTATTGGTGTAGTCGTTCGTTGCATGAGCAGGCATCGCTGCTCTTCGCATTGTTATTCTTCGATGCCTTTCTTACCTGCCTCATGCCCTCCTCCTTGTTGCCACGGTTGTCGTGATGAGTATGCAAGCCTGCTACCCTACGGTCCTCTGTGTCGCAACTGCAGCCCCAAGCCTGCCAGACCCAAGCCCGCATGAGGGCCGTGCGAGGCAGTGCATATGCGCCAAGCTTCGATCTGGCAGCTGCGTGCGGCTTCGGGAGTCTGCGGAGGTTCTTGACATAGTCTGGGAAACTCTGCGACGAGATGGCTCTGAGCTTAGAGATTTCCTAAGCCCTGAACACACTATGCAGGAAGCGTCCCCGACCTCGAACTCTAGTCCCGGAAAGAACTGACGACCACAAAACCCCACCTGGCGAGCTCAACCAGGAGATCAGTGTGGCGATGCATCCGCTGCCCTGGGCCTCCCCACTGTCAAAATGCAGTGCATTGCTTTGAACAAAGCTGAAGAGATGCGGACAGCTTTTTGCACAAGCCCTTAAACGAAATGATGCCGGAATACAGAGCTACATATGTGCATGTGTATTTATATATAAGAGAGAGAGGCATAGATATAGATATAGGTATGGATACAGATATGGATATAGCTATAGACAAGAGAGATACGAGTTTATACGTATGTGCGTATATACTTACATATGTACATACACATACATACACTGTTCTCATGTATACACGTAGATGGGTAGAAGGCCCTCAGGCATGCAAAGCCATGTACATAGATGCAAAGAGGTCAGGAAAAGGGTGAGTGAGAACTGATTGATGAGGTGTTAAGCGCAACGTCTGTTTAGGGTTTACGGTATGGGTTTTGGGGCTTAGGCCTTACGATTGTTGCATAGCTTGTACATGTGTTTGTGCCATTGTGGAGAAGACAACAGGTTCTTGAGAGAAAACGTGATTCCACATCCGAGAGCGCTCCGGCAGCTTCCGCGGCGGAAGCTGTCGCCAAGAATGGGTACTGCCGGTATATTGTACCCTTCGAGGCAAGCCGGTGGGAGATACTAGAAGAGAGAGCACCAAACCTCCACAGCGAAAATCCACGAAGCCATCAAAGACAGCACCCAACCCCAAGTCCCCAAGTCCACTGCACAATCCCTTCATGCCCCTAAACCACCGGCCCAAAACACTGATCCCGATGAACCCCCAGTCCAAACCCCAAGCCGACAACACAAACAACAACAAACGATCGCCCGTAAGCACTCAAAATAAGGCCGGATGCAAGATAATTAAGCACCCGGACCCCCCCCCCCCCTAAATGCCCTTTAGCTCAAAGGTTGGTGGTCCTACCTCGGCTGCTTCGATCTCACGGCGGCCCACCACCTTCAATGTGAGAATCGTAGGGGCTGATAGGGGTTTAGGGTTCTTAGGGTCTTATGGTGGGTTCTTGGGACTTTAGGGTCTGGGCTTTATAGGGTTTTAGGGCCTGGGGTTCCAAAGAAGGTTAAGCTGAAAACTCGACGTGCTGGAAGAGGCTTAGGAACTAGGGCCTTGTTTTTGCCCAGGAGGGCTCTAAGGCCGACGGATTCGAATTAAGGTTTTGGGGTTTAGGGCTCAGGGCTCGAGGGGCAATTGATACCTTTCCGACGTCGTTTTCTCTCTCCCTGTCTCTCCCTCCCGCTTCCGCTGGCGCTCTCGCTCTCGCTCTCTCTCTCGCTCTCTCTCTCTCTCTCTCTCTCTCTCTCTCGCTCTCTCTTCTTAGCAGAAGGGCCTTGACGTTCTGGGAAGAACTGTCATGAAGAACCCTGACCCCTCAGCCCGGCAGCCCTAAGAACGCAGCGCTGCACTCTTTCCGCAGCCATTTCCTCGTCTCCCCTGGTCTTCGGCCATTCGGGAGCCCAGGCCATGCAGCTATGAGACTCTTGAGCTCGCCTCAGCAAACGCCCCTTCATGGAACCGCCAAAAGCGCGCGCTTGAAAACTGCTTGGCGGTTGAGTAGAGAAGCTTCAAAGGTGGCATCACGTGCCTCTGAGCCTTCGAAGCTTCTCGCAATGGGATTGGGTGAAGTAAGACAATATGGAGACTGAGCTGTTTCACTATAGGTGCTGATCTTTCCTACACCTACCCTCAAAGAAGACATTGCGAAGGGACTAAACCCGCTTGTTTTTGTCGGCCCCTATAAGAGCCTCTGGTTCCCAAACCCATAAACCCGGAACCCTACTGCGGCGGAAGAGACATGGTCTTCAGCAAAAAAGCCGGCTCCCGCGATTCCCCGTGTGTTTGCGGAAGAATGTACATTCGCCACGCGGGGAGAACCATCCTGCATGGGAGGCTCAAGTTAGGCTTTCAATCTCTCAGGGATCTTGGAGCTTAGTTTCTGTCGAAGTCGATCGGTGTCTTCTGTCATACGAAATGCGTTATGGCGCTAGGCACTTGGAGCAGATTCCGGTTGGGGTTGCGCTGAGATCAATCCTTCTGAGAGCTCCTGAAGTTGTGCCTTCCACTTTGCGGGTCTATGCGATGTGTCCCAAACATCTATAATAGATAGATTAGATTAGACTAGATTAGATTAGATTAGACTAGATTAGACTAGACTAGACTAGACTAGATTAGATTAGATTAGATTAGATAGACAGATGGGTAGATAGTGTGTAAATGTATATGTAATATATTATAATATTATATATCTATAATATATATATATATATGTGTGTGTGTGTAGCTGAAAAGCCACGGAGGGTCAATGCCCGTGAAGATCCAGCCCTCGAGATCCCACCCGATACCCAAAGAGCACCGACGACAAGCTCCCGCACTCTCCGAGCCGCGTACGAGAACTCAACCATCATAAACCTAAACAGACCCTCAATCCTCTCTCTATATATATACATATACACATACACATATCATATATCACATATATATATATGGGTGTACAAAAAATATGTCATATATCTATATATATATACATACATATATATATATATGTGTCTCACTATATCCCGTGCGAAGATAAGATCGGGCCCAGGAGCACTGCGAGGATGATGGACAAGACGAGCTCAGACCACACTGGGTGGCCAACCCTGGGGCTTTAGAGTCGATGTGGATCTAATAAAAACGGGGGCCTTCATACTTAGGGTTTGGGGTTTTAGGGTTTAGGGCTTAGGGGTTTAGGGTTTAGAGGTTTAGGCTTTAGGGTTTTGGTGAGCATCATTCTGTAGTTCTAGTCTCTGTAAGGGGGCTGAGGCTTGGGGATGTCCAGGGGGTTGGATATGTTTTCCGGTTTGGGGTCCGGATTGCGGGTTGCCTGGGAGATAAGATGCATTGTTTGATGGCGCCTTGTTTGTTAACAGCGACCTTTGTGGCATTCATGAAAGGAAGAGCAGTAGAACAGGCAAACATGATACCAGCCGAAGGCATGAGAAGAGGCAGATGCAGAATGAACATCAATCATCGAGGATACTGGCAAAGCCATCCAGAACCCTGAATCCCGAAACCGACACCCTAAACCCCCAAGCTGCAACCCTGACTCGTAAAGTCAACCCCTAACCCTGCCCTGACCTTCCTAAATCCTGAACCCCATTCCTTTCTCCTTTCCTCTCAAATCTTCGAGCTTCAGCCGGGCCACAGTGTCCTCTCGCACGTTTTGGTCACCGAACTTTCGAAGGCCTTGGCGCGCAAGGTCCACACCAACGAAAGAAGAAGCCGCAAGAACAGGACGGCCAGGATCGCCCGCCCCAGAGCAGACCACACCATCATTCCACACCCCTGCAGCTTCTGGGCTTTTTTGGTGTCGAAGGCTTTGGGCCGGTCGGCCTGTTCCCAGCCGAAGCCGATGAGGATTGCAGTGGCCTGGCTCCGTGGCAGTGCTAGTGGTAGTGGCCGTGGTAGCTGTTACGGCAGCGGTTTGGTAGCGGCACGCTGGAGATAGACCAGGACGACTCGCAAGAGCATTCAGGACCAACGTTCGTTCTAAAAAAGTGCTGCTCAATTGCTGCCAATGCGTGCCGGATGGCCGCAAGAGCAATTTTCTATATCGATCCGAGCAATCTGGGTCGAGACTGCTTGGACAAACGTTGCTCTGGGCCTTGATGAGGGTGTCGGAGCCATGGAGAACCAAGCTTTGCTGCAAATCCGCTGCTTTGTGGCGCCACCCTGGGCTGAAGCTCTCGATCATCAGTTTAGGTGATCGGGCTCAAAGGGTTCTGAACACCGAACCTCCTACAAGGCATGACATTGCAAGGACGTGTGCAGACGCGCGGCATCGCGATCTTTTGTGCTTGAACTTCGTGGAGAGGTCCTGCGAGGACCTGCTTGTGGCTAAGGTGCCCCAGAGCGAGGTCTTGGAACTTGCCATAGAACGCCGGAGGTTGCAAATAACTCTTCTTAGAACTGCTTCTTTCCGTGCCATAATACTACAGCTTAGTTGAACTACCCCGGACTTACGGAATGCACCCAGCTTCTCGCTAGAAGCCAAAACAGGATTCTATGCTTTGACTCGCCAAGGAACACGCTGCTTGCCGCTTGGAGCTCTGTATTGGTTTAACGTAGGAGCCTTAATGATTACGGGTTTTGGGCTCCTTCATAGTATAGTTATAATAAGCAACCCTACCGAATAACATTGGTCATTCTGTAGGCTTCTACATAATCCGGCTTCAAGGCTTCCCTGTCTGTACTCTTGGAAGCCACAGAACTTCGGGAAAGGAGATGCATCCTACTTAGGAGTTACGTACCAGCGACTTTTGCTGTACTACCACGACGACGACGACGAGTGCGATTTCAATGACGAATGCTGATGCTTCTACCTATATTGAGAGCTTTAGAAGGAGCAGACTCCGAACCCAACGAGACGAAGAATCCAAGGAACCAAATATTTTTCTCCAAAACCCTGCGAGTATTGCCATTTAAGCCCCTCTATGAACTTCTTGGAGGGACATCCGCCATCCTCTCCAGACCCTTCCATGCTTGCAGACAAGAGCCCCTTTTCTCCTGTTGGTCCCAGACCGAACAAAAAGAGGGCCTAAATGAAAGGTCCTAAGCCGAACAAAAACCACCCTAAAGCCTATATATAGGCCCGAAGTTCCAACAGCCGGGGATCAGGCCCGACGCGACTCCACAGACGCTGCAGTCGGAACCTTCAGCGGAGAGCTCCCACGGACGCGTAGAATGCCAGCGGAGATCCCCAAACGGTGAAGGATCAATACCAGAAACATGCCTTCCGGGCCAGCAGGTCACGACCACTGTCACCTACGAACGGGCCTGAATTGCTTGGGAAGACATAGGTATAGTTGACATCCGTGTTCTTCCAGCATTTATGCCACGGTACCACCGACGATCACCGCGACCAGGACGAGGAGACCAAGAGGACAAAAGACCAGCAGGTGACCACAAGGACCCCAGGAGACCAGGACACCGCAGAAATGCTTTCCCCCCGACTATACTCAGAGCCACACCCCGAATGTTTTTCCAGAAGTACTGGACTGGCGACTCCAGGACCAGCGCGAAAGTCCATTTCACCCCAAGTACCCGCACGTTTGTTCTGCTTCCGCCCCCTTAGCTTGCGAGATCCAGAGGAACACCGGAAATCGTTTCCCCCAAGTAACCTGTGATTCAAGGTCTTCGAAAACACAAAAATGTTCATGTCGCACCATTTACCATGAACCACGCACTCGTAGCACACAGAATATACTTTGTAAATTGTATGGGACGTCAGCGAAAACTATGCACAGCATCGCAGCGGGTGACGCGCTCCGCGAGCATCCTGTGTAAATAACAGGAGGCAGGACGCGGAGAGCTCCTTTTCGAGGTGCAACGGCAATCAACACTCTCTTTGCTACTGAGGCAAGAACCACATGGTGTTACCAAAATGCTTGGGAATTATTCAAACCTCCATAATATCTTTTCTAGTGCCGAGTTTTCCGTTGCCAGCTACGAAGCTCAAGGAGCACCACGAGCACTTGAGATCAAAATGAAGCATCTTGCTGCTGCCCAGGCCCCGGAAAACCACAACAAAAATTCAGCAAGATGAGAAACCCCAATTGCCAAGGTTTGACACCCAAAAAAAGCCCCCAGCTTTCCGGAGTCCGCCGTGTTCTGCTTAGCACATCTCAATCGGTCACATGTGGGACTTTCAACAAATCTTACGAAACCTCTCATGACTTTCAATACTTTTCCAACCTTGAAGCATAGGATGCTCGTTATGAGGATCGCAACGAAGGGACCTCCAAAATCGATCCCTGGGGTCCCTGCACCATGGACTGCGAGGGTTCCCAAGGGCTTCAGGCCCTTTTAGGCTTTGAGTTAAGGCTTCAGGCCTTAGATCAGTGTCAATCAGGCCTCACCAGGCTTCTCAAAGTCTAGGAAGGCCGTCCAAATGTGGCAAGGAGCCGCTGCTGCTGCACTGCTTTCGACACTTTCCGGCGATCAACAACCTCAGGGCCAGGTGAGGCCGCAGCGAAATAGAGACTGTCTGGCGCAAGCAAGGGAGGAGGGACGAGGGGGCAGGGAAACATGTGTGTGTCTGGTGTGCGTGTGCATATATACATACATACATAC
>CAJNJA010099907.1:1852-18894 GCA_905231915.1 Symbiodinium necroappetens
TCTATCTATCTATTTATCTATCTAACTGAGCTATCTATCTATCTCTTCATTCCCGTGGTGCCAGCCACTCAGCATGGGCTTGAATGGTCTTGCTTGGCTTATGAGTTTAATGGGTTTGGGATTCAGAGGTGGGGGGGTTGATTGCTTAGTGTTTTGGTAGGGTTTAGGGCCGTATGGTAATTACTAAGGTTTGTGATGCGTAGGACTTAAATCCGAAACCCAACGTGAACCTTGAACCAGTCTGATTGCTGCAGTTTGGGGGTACAGGGTTCAGGGCCTGTGGGGGGTCGTTGCGTCCTAGAGTTGGTGGGTAAGTCCTGGTAGTGTTGTGAGTAGTGATCGTCTGCCTTTTCTTGGGGAAGTAACCCTAAACCCTAAACTCGTAAACCCTGAGTGGATCCTTGCAGAGTATCCAAGCTTGGCCAACCAGTCCAGCGCTGCAGATGCCATCAAAGCGTATGTTCAAGCCCGTCTCAAGTCCAAGTGCCAGAACTGGATTGAGTTTCCACCTGAACTCCGCCCTGCATGGTGGCGCATTCTACGGCCATCCCGAAGCAGGCGGGCTTTGGGAGAAACACCTTAAGGAGGTTTTGAAGAACATGGGAGGAAAAGAGTTGCCGGAATATCCGGGTAATTTCTGGCTTCCCGAGATAAGCTTCTCCTCTCCATCTATGTGGACGACCTTACCCTTTCGGGCGCCAGCAGCGAGGCTGAGACCAGACTCATCTGCTTGACCTGACGCTTGTCACCCGGACAAGTCTGACAATTCTCCGTGACCACTCATCTGACCAAGTGACGGATGAGGAGAAGGAAGGCCACGGTGACGGCAAGAAGGATTCCATAACGGCTCTGAGATTTGGTCAGTCAGGAATTAGGGAGGTCGGGCAATTTTAAGGAATACTCATACCGTATACCAGAGAGTCCTGGAGTTCGAGCCGAAGCAAGAGAGGCGAATGTAGGGGCCGGCGGGCATATATCATCGTTTCATAATATAGGACGATGTCTGGATATTCTATATATATATATGTGTGTGTATTCTTTATATATTTCGGATGTAATAGGGACGAGAAGGAGATTGTTGATACATGTCGGATTGCTCAGACTTCGGTCTTATAGGTCCGACTTCTGGAGTCGTTTCTATTCAGTCTGGGTTTGGGTTTAGGGTTTAGAGTTTAGGAGAGCCCAGGAAACCCAACCTTAACCCTTCATGGAACCACCCCTAAACCCTAAACCATAGGAGCCCGAAGCCAGACAATACTTAATAGCTGAATTACTACACTTTAAGCTTTTCGGGATAATACGCTCCATTGTAGAACTGAAAGTGTACGCTCTTTTGTGCGTATGAACTCAATCAAGAACTAAGAATAGGAGCCGTAACCTATAAGGAGCTGGACGCCTAAGCCCTTCAACTATAGGACCCCTAAACACTAAACCCTAAACCCCTAAACCCTAAACCCCTAAACCCTAAGCCCTAAACCCGAAACCCTAAGCCCCTAAACAGCGAAAGCGGCCACCCCTTCGTTGAAGGCCTGGACACACCCGTCCAGGACGGGTCGGTGATCACCATGCCTTACAAGATCAAGGCCCCTTTCCCAAGGGGTCCAAGTTATAGTATAGCATATACTTTCGGAGCCCAAATACCTACAAAGTAGCTACCATGTTAACACTTGGGCCCTTTGTTTTTGTTTAGAAGGGTTTAGGTGTTTAGCGGTTTAGCGGTTTAGGGGTTTGGGGTTTTGGGTTTTGGGTTTAGGGTTTGAGGTTAGGGTTTAGGGTTTAGGGGTTTAGGGTTTAGGGTTTAGGGTATCAAGGCCTTTTCCCTCCAATAGGGAGGGGCTTCCGGCTGTGCTTATATTCGGTAAATTCAAGCCCCGTTTGTTTTTGTTTTTAGCGGCTTAGGGTTCAGGATTTTGTGGGTGTTGGGGTTTAGAAGTGAAGCCTTCTTCTTTGCTAGGGTTTGCAGGGTTTAGCGTCTACCTGGGACCCCACAAGCATGTAGAACAACAGCGATGGGCCATTTAGAATTTATCTTAACTGCCTTGTTTGGGGGTTTAGGCGGGGTTCAGGGGATTCAACGCTTCAGGGTTGAGGGCCGAGTCCTAAACCGCAAACTCTAGAGATCCTGGAAACCCAGAGGTCCGTATAGTTCGGGCGGGAGGTCTTTCAGGGCTCGGGGGTTTAGGATTGGGGGCATGCCCTCCGGACCTTTCCTGGAATTACGACCCTCTGAGGATGCTGCAGGGTGTCTTAAGTCTTACTGTTTTTTTTTTGTGGGCCTGGTCTCGGGTGGTATATGGGATTACTATGATTGATATAAGGCTGGACCCTTCCTTCTACCCACAGTAGTACAGACCGGAAATATACATGATCCGACATAGAATCAATAGAATCAACATATACAGTTCGTCAGCTGTTAGGGTTTAGGATGTAGTTTTTTTCCTTACGTAGGTACCACTTCAGAACCTCTCAGGGCCCATGGGCCCATATAGATAGTATATACTTTGACCCCAAAGTACTTATTATACAGGGAAGACCATAAGGCCACAGAAAGTACGATTTGGATGCGTGGACCATCGGGGAAACTCCATGCCATTGTATGCCCGCAGTTAAAAGGTGCGTAAACCCGGGAGGTTTTGGGCGATACTTTGCCAAAACTTGCAAACACTCATAGCTACCGCTGACGACGACGAGGTACGACTAGTTCGTCGGCGACGAAGATGTCTACCACAACTGCTGCTGCCTTCTGCTGCTGCTGTCTCTACTGCGGTTGCTAGCTCTTCACGCGCAGCCACACCCTACACCCCCTAAGCCCTAAACCCCAAACCCCAAACCCCAAACCCAACCTTTGCCTTTCATCGTCAAGCCCAAAACCCTTAGACGGTTGGAAGTCGCAGACAGCGGGGCCTTCAGGGCTTACCGGTGCACGACAAAACCCGGAAAATTTCCCTAAACCTTAAACCCTTGAAGTAAGCGCCTAAGGCCCTCAGCCCTCAAGGCACCCTTAAGCCTCAGTCACTAGAGCCCATGCCTTGTAGGCAGAGGACGGCAAAGCGCCGGAGGAGCAGCGAGCAGCTGTGTTGGCGGCCCCAGGCTCTTGTAGCTGCTTTTGCTTAGATATCCAATGGGAGAACTTTATATTTTTTGGTCTTTTATATTGGGGCTATCCAAAAAAATTTGAACTTGTTTGGGCTTGGCTGTTGAAGGGGAGAGTTTTGACTATTTCTACTACATGGAAACTCTGGCTGCCTCCATGGAAACTCTTGGACCCTATACTCTATGTCCTACGACTGTTCTCATGACAGGTACTTGCGTCTTTATGACTGAGATTAGTAGCATCACTATGTTTGTTGGTTTGCTTATTGATGTTTGTCATCCTTATTCTTACTGTTATTATTATGACTGCTGTTACTATTATTATGCGTACTCTTACTCCTGCTGTTACTTCTCCCCATAGTCACCATAGTCTTATACGTACTCTTACTCTTATGAACATGTTGCCATGTTATTAACTGTTAATTTCTGTTACTAGTAGTATCCTTCTCTTCAACAGTACGACTATTGTTGTGATTTATTTTGAAAATGGTCATATTGTTATTCTTCATGTTTACTGCAGTTAGAAGTATTGATGTTGCTACTGTTTCCACTATTGTGATTATGAGGCTTTAGGGGTTTTGGGTTCAGGGTTTATCTCTTAAGGCGGGGGCTTGCTGTGATCTAGCTGGAGGTCCCAATACTCCGCAGTGAAGTGCGGGTGTTTCACATGGCTTCAGGGCTTAGGGCTAAGGCCAGTTCAGACTTTGGGGACGCCCATACATCTGAAATAAGCAGTGTACCTTGAGTCGTCGGCCAAGAGATCCGTTCTGAGATTCTGAGATTCGAGGACTTTTTGCCTGTGGTGTTTGAAGGAGCTCCCTGCGGTAGCTTGTGCATGGATTGCACCGCTGCCAAGGAAAGTGATGGTGGTGCCTGCGCCCGCAAAGCCAGGCGCACTGCTAGCCAAGCCCTAAACCTCAGGCCTGTAATTTTCGAAAGCCCATTTAACGTAGTAAGTTGTGTTCTTTATGAATATTGCCTCACAAAATCGGAGTTTAGGGCGTAGTAAGTTGTGTTCTTTATGAATATTGCCTCACAAAATCGGAGTTTCAATAATGCGGCACCCCCTTTAAGTATGTTTTTTTATCAGGACCCCGAGAATGGGATGCCTGAATGCCGAGGCCTCGATATTAACGTCGTGTAGCAACCCATACCTAAGGACCTAACCCCCCCCCAAAAAAAAATAAAGAGTCAAACACTTGCCCACACCTATGCCATTCGATTATTTCATATATGTTTGGGGTTCAGGTAGACCCTAAACCCTAAAAGCCCCCGAAGACACGAAGGATGATAAACCACCCTAGAAAAGAAGAAGTAAACCGAGTATCTGCAGGGTCAGTTCAGAAATTCGGAGGCGAGGTTCGTTGCACCCCACCACAGGCCACCCGAAGTTTTTCTTGGTGGCACTTTTTGGAAACTTAAAATTTCCCTTATGGTCCTTATAGAGGTACCTATTCATAAATACTTTTTGAGGCCCCCCATACTTACTGTACAACCCAGTTATTGAACTACCAGGAACCTCCAAGATCATGGATCACGGATGGTCGTTGCGAGGGTTTTTTCTTGATGCCGTGCTTTCTTGGAAGTCCCTGAAGTCCAGAAGCCTGGCCAACCCTAAACCCGATAAACCCTAAACCCTATAAACGCTGTAAGCCCTATAAACCCTATTCACTCTCAACCCGATAAGCCCTAAACCCTTAAAAGCCCTGAACTCAAGAAGCCTCTTGCAGGTCCCCCCCCTTCAGCTGGGGCACAGAGGGGAAGCTTCAATAATTACCAATATTAGTCCTTATCATAATATACTATAAAGGAGCCCAAACCCCCTATTCCAATCATCAAGGCCTCTATATCAGAGACCCCTTGTAGTATCCCTTATAGACCCCATTTAAAGGAAACCTAGACCTTACAAGCCTTAAACCCCATTCTAGGTGTGTTGAGGCCCCTACATCAATGAGCTTGATCAGGCTCCTCCTCGCCACCTCCGGTGCCAGTGCCGACGCCACAGCTCGTCGGGGACCCATTCCCTGAGTTAGGCCTAAACCCTAAACCCTAAACCCATTCCCTGAGTTAGGTGTCCAGGGAGGGTTTAGGGTTTAGGAGCATACCTTCGGCTATTTTAAGGCTATGTTACGAAAAAGGTATACTTTCATCAGGCTCATCGTGAACATCCTCCTGATTACATAACCCCAAGTTATAGTATAGTATATACTTTCGGAGCCCAAATACCTACAAAGTGGCTACCATATCAACTCTTGGACCCTTCGACTAAGCTAAGGGAAGCCGGTTCATCAATCGGGGGCCCACCCTTGCAGGGATGTCGAGGTTCTCCAGGTGGTGTAGACAGTTGTTTTGGTGTCCAGAGTCCGACTTCCGGTCTGAACTCTTACCCTAAACGGTGTACATACTTTGGCCTTAAAGTATTCCCTGTAGAATTACTTTGGTTTAGGGTTTAGGGTGTGGCCTTAAAAGTATTCCCCATTTTTTACTACTTTTGGTTTCGGGTTTAGGGTCTGGCCTTAAAGTATACCCCTAGATGACTACTTTGGGGCCCAAGTCCAAGTATGTACTGTCTTGGAGGGTTACTGGGTTCTTGTTAGGGGGTTTTATTGAAGTTGCCATAGTAAAAAAACCAGAAACCATGCTATTTACTATAGATCCCCATTATGGTAACTTAGGTAAAAATCCCCTAACACTTAGATAGCCAGTGGGAGAACATTAAATTAAACTTTTTGGCCGTATATATTGGGTCTATCCTAAAAAGTTTGAACTTTTTGGGGCCTTTTTTTGACGCAGAGAGGACACGTGCCCAGGTTAGTAAGGGAAAACCCTAAATCCCTAAAGCCCTAAATCCCTAAAGCCCTAAAGCCCTAAATCCCTAAAAACCCTAAAACCCTAAATCCGGTTTAGGCTCCAACAGCTTAGCGTCCAGGCTCCATTGCTGCAGCTTTTGAAGTTTGGAAGTTCCCGGGTGCAGAGACGTAAGCTTTTGGATGTTATAACATAGGGGGCCTCAATAGGGTTGTGGGCTCCTTTATATTAGAATTATAAGAAGGAGCCCGCGGGAATTCTTTTGGGGTCTCAAGAACTAAAAAAGGGGTTTTGGGCTTTCGAGTACGGGACCCCCCAACAAGATAGTATAGGTAGTTATTTGGGCGAAGCCGGAGATGCCACAACTTCGAGCCCCGAGACCTTCCTTTATCCCCTCCCAAACCCTGGAACCCCGCACCCCGGGCCCCCCCAAAAGCCGAAAGCCTACTTTTGGGAACTTACGGTCTATGTCAGCACATGGGCACATGCAGGGTTTAGGGTTTAGGGTTCAGGGTTTAGGGTAGTCATGCCTATGGTTGATGTTATATACCCTGCATTACCCATATGAAGGAGTATACCATAATTCGCATAGTTTAGGGTCCTTGAGGTAATGCAGGATTTGTCTCATCAACAGTATAGACTCGAAACCCTTGTAGAACCCCTAAGGACCCCGAAACCGAAGGCTTTTTCTCAGGCTCCGTATATACTAGGATCCTGTTCCTTTAGTAGCTGAATGAGTGCACTTTACGCTTTTTGGGATAATATGACCCCTTATAGAACTGAAAGTGTACAAATTTTTGTGCTTATGAACTCCGCAACTAAATTCCTTCAGACTTTCTGAAACGTTCCCTAAGGCTCCCCGAAACCCTGAGGCCACAAGGCCCCCAACCTTGTCCCCAAAACGATGTAGACTCTAGGCCCTTTGTAGAAGAAATTGAGTTCCTTTAAACCGAAGGCTTTCTCTAAGGCTCCGACACTTTCCCCCAAAACCCTACACCCCATATAAAGCCTAAGCCCCTACAAAACCCTGAACCCTAATACCCTAAATCCCTATAAAAACCCTCAACCCCTGAACCGTAAACCACTCTGTCGCAGGTCCCTCCCGACCTCCCGGCGCCGATGCCTGCACCTGCCGCCGTGACGGCGGATCAGAAGGCGAAGGCTCACACCCTAAACCCCTCCCCTAAACCCTAAAACCCTAAACCCCTAGACCCTAAACCCCAAAGCCCGAAACCCCAAACCCCTAAACCCCTAAACCCCTAAACCCCCAAACCCTAAACCCCTAACCCCTAAACCCCTAAACCCTAAACCCCTAAAACCCTTAAGCCCTAAACCCCCCAAACCCCTAATCCCCAAGGGCTCTTGGAGGTCCTTAAAGTCTCACAGGGTTTCGGGGTTTGGGGTTTTGGGGCTCTGGGGTTTGAGGTTTAGGGCTTAGGGCTTAGAGGGTTTTAGGGTTTTAGGGTTTAGGGGTTTAGGGGTTTAGGGTTGAGGGGTTTAGGGTATAGAGGGTTCAGGGGTTTAGGGTTGAGGGGGAAAGGGTTTAGAGGGTTCAGGGGTTTAGGGNNNGTGGCACTTTGGGAAACTTTAAAATTGCCCCTTGATGGTTCTTACAGAGGTGCCTATTACTATTCATAAATTCATTTATTTAAGGGCCCCCAAACTGCAACCCATTTTATAGCTAGAGGTTTTTGGCTTCATCGGACCTTTTTATAGGGTTGTATGTCATGCGTTGTTGTTCACATGGTTTCTAGAGCCTGCCTTTGCCTAAGCCTTGTGCAAGCTTCATTGGGAGCCCTCAAGACCCTGGAAACACCCAATATATCAACCATAAGCTTTGCCATCAGCTTTTTCATGAACCCTAAACCCTGANNNCCTAAGCCCTAAACCCTAAAAAGTGTTTATCCTGGAAATCTCGAAGCCACCGTGCAGGACCTAGGGGTGTGGCCTAAACCCTAGCTTCCGATTTATAGAAGTCCATGTCTTGCAACATGCAGGTGCTTATGTTCCGAACTTCCAAGCCGTTGGGTATCTCTACCGCCTACACCCGAACCCTGGTAAATCTACCCTAAGCCTTGAACCTTAAACGGTAAACCTTAAACGTAAACCTTAAACTTCTAACTCTGAAAACCGAGACCCCGGTAAAGTTTTGGCCGAGGACCTGTAGACACACGGAGACATCTGGAGAGGATTTAGGGCTTCAGGGGTTTAGGGTTAAGGGGTTAAGGGCCCTCAATTCAGGTCCACACCGTTTTCAGCAATGTCAACGAGCACCCCTCAACTTGCAATACCCGGCGTAAGGCGAGATGCTGCAACAATTGCTCAACGAAGGACACAAGCCGATCCCGAGCCAGTGGATCGACGTTGACAGGCACGAACATCAAAAGGGGAGCAAAGATTACAAGCCCAAGTGTCGCAGCCGACTTGTGGCGTGTGGACATCTAGAACACGTCGATAGGAATGAGCTTCCGTTGTGATAGCCCCACTGCTGATGCTGAAGTTCATTGTCTTATCGCGAGCTATGCTGCGTCAAGACGGTTGAAGCTGCGTTGTGGTGACATAACCAGTGCCTGTTTTCAGGCATCACCGCTTGAGAGGGTGCTGTTAATGCGGCAGCCAACGGGAGGACTCCCAGGTGTTCCGGAGGAGGCCATGCTTATTTGCAGACTCCCAATCTACGGGACCATCGATGCGGGACGTGGGTTCTACAACAGATTGAGTTCGGAAGCCAAAGGCTTCTGGAGTAACGGCATGAGAATAGACTTCCAATCATATAAAACTCATAGGGCCCTGTTAGGGTTAAACCTAAACCCCCTAAAGCCCTAAAGCCCCAAAACACCTAAAACCCTAAAGCCCTGAACCGCCTTGTTCAATCTCCGAGGCGGCCCTCCCCAAGTCTGCGGCGCGGTCTTTGCAGCCCAAGGCAATCTCGGGCTAAGCTGGGCTTCACAGGTACATACCATATCTTTACATCGTATACAGATAAATATAGAATACATACGTGCATATGTGTGTACATCGTTACGTCATTAATTATATATGTGTATATATATAGATATATATCGAAAGAAAGATATATACGTATATGTGTGTGTGTATCTATATATACACATATAAACATGCATACATGCCTACATATGTACACACACACACCTCTATCTGCACGTACTAATATCGTATCGATATCTAGATGAATGTAACTTGGTGAAGCAGCCCATGATGCTCCGAGCACCAGAACCCTGTATAGTAAGCCCTAAACCCTAAACCCAACTACGCCCCAAACCTGTAAAACCCCTGGCCGCTGCAGCCCAAATCCTATCGCTGAATTGCCTCAGTCCGAATTCCAAGCAACCCTCCTTCGTACCAAGACCCTAAAGTTTAGGGTTTAGGGGTTTAGGATTTAGCGTTTGGGGTTTATTAGGGTTTCTTAGTAGCTGAGTAGGTATTTTTTAAACCTTTTTTGGGCGTATAGAATCCTACCATAGTTTGAAAGGTTAACCTTTTTTGGGCTAGGGTACTCAGCCCCTAGGCTTTAAGGTTTTTGATCAAACAACCCTAAACCCTAAACCCTATACCCTAAAACCCTAAACCCAAAAATCCTAAACCCTAAAACCCTAGAACCCTAAACCCTAAACCCTAAATCCCTAAATCCCTAAACCCTAAAACCCTTAACCCTAAACCCTAAAACCCTAAACCCTAAAACCCTAAACTTGCCCAAACCCTAAATCCTAAAGCCCTAAAACCCTAAACCCGAAACCCTAAACCCTAACCCCCCTGCAGAGACCTCGAG
Source organism: Symbiodinium necroappetens (assembly GCA_905231915.1). NCBI lineage: Eukaryota > Dinophyceae > Suessiales > Symbiodiniaceae > Symbiodinium > Symbiodinium necroappetens. The sequence goes on from CAJNJA010099907.1 coordinate 11,544, forward strand.
CGCTGTTTCCCTGGTTCTTAGTGGGGAAGGGGGGAATGGATCCCTATGATAGTCCCTTAAGGTCCCCTATAGTCGTCCCAATAACCCATTCCCTCATTCCCTACTAAGAACCAGTCAGCTGTTTCAGGCAGCATCGGCCAAGTCGAGGTCCAGGCAGCCGCCGGTAGAGGAAGAGGCAAGGACCCGCAGGTTTCTTTTGGTTTAGGGTTTAGGGTTTTCGGCTTTTGGTTTAGGGTTTAGGGTTTTCGGTTTTTGGTTTAGGGTTTAGGGTTTTTGGTTTTTGGTTTAGGGTTTAGGGTTTAGGGTGTTTGGTTTTTGGTTTAGGGTTTAGAGTTTAGGGTTTAGGGTTTTTGTTGAGGTCTCGACGGGTTTTGTCGGAGGGTTTGGAGGGCATCGTCGGGCTTCTCATCTTCTAAACCTAAGCTGACGCTTGTAGAATCTTATCAGGATCCTGGCCCTGATCACGTATCCTTTGCCCCCCCCAACCTAGACCCTAAAGTGGAAAACCTAAACCCGGAACCCCAATTCCCTGAAACCCTAAACAACTAAGCCCTAAGTGGAAAACCCAAACCCGGAACCCCAACTCCCTGAAACCCTAAACCCTGAAACTTAAACCCCTAAACCCTAAATCCCAAAACCCTAAACCCCACAAGTTTTTGGTGGCTTCTGTCTGGGAGGCCCCAGCACCGGCCCCAGCAGCTCGCGCGCCGCGGGCAGAGGAGCAGGTGAAGGTCGGAACCTGGGCTCTTAGCGCTTTACCCACAATGTCCTTAGGTCGTTCCTTTTTTTGTAGCTTAGGGGTTTAGGGTTTAGGCTCCTTAGTAGTTCCTTTTTTGTAGCTTAGGGTTTAGGGTTTATAGCAGTTCCTTTTTGTAGCTTATTGTTAGGATCCTATGAAATCCCCCATAAAAGGAACTACGGTGGAGCCTTTGGGTAAAGTGTTACGCCGATGATTTTAGGGTTTACAGTTCTGCAGTCTAAGTTGGTAAGTTCAGGCGGGGTCTCAAGTACCTAATAGTCATATACGCCCCAAACTAGCCTACAGGACCACGATCCACGATCCTAACCCCCAGTACCGAATGATTGCGTTTTGAACGAGGGTAGCCCACAAAAAAGGAATTACAACGGAGGCTACAGGTAGGGTAGCATGGCTTTTGGGGGTTCTAGGGTGTTGGAGACGTCCAGTCGGGGGCTTGAGGGTTAAAAGTCTACGGCTTAGGGCCTGCGAGGGTTTGGGCAGTTGGGGCCTTGATGCGTCTGTACCTTCTGTGTGTAAAGACTGTGAACTTTACGGCTTTAGAGCGTTAGCCGTTTACGGTTTAGTGCCTTCGGGGCTCAGGCATCGATGCTTCAGGGTTTCAGAGTTCAGGTTGTTTCTTAGGGTTTTAGGTAGGTTTCGTCTGTTTAGGGGTTTAGGGTTCAGGTTTTTCACACGTTTAGTGGCTTGTGCTACTAGGCCATGAACATGTCGGAAATGCACATATACCCAGAAAAGTTAAAAGTTTACCCGCCCCAGCTGCAAAGCTACCCTAGCACACCAGAGCGGGCTTGCGGGAGCAAGGCGAACATGGCTTTCGTTTGCAGGCCTCCAGGCTTAAGTTCCATGGGTTCGGGGTTGATCAACTCAACACCCCAGTAAGCCCCAGGGTGCGTGCTATCAGTAGAGACCGGAGGCCTAAAGTCCCGCAGCCCGTACAGCATGTAGAACAAACCCAACAAGATTTCATCAACATAAGCTAACATTTACTAAAGCTAACAATCACACCTCGCAAGCCCTCTAGGAACACTATACCCATAGGCTCCAAAGTAGTTCCTTTTTGGGGTTACCTTAATAATTAGGATGCTAACATAATAATAATAAGAAGAATAAGAATAAGAATAATAACAATAATATTAATATTAATATAAACCCCCAAAAAGGGACTACTTTGGAGCCTCTGGGTAAGGTATCACATAATACAGAAAGGCAGCATAATTGAGTCCCAAGTCTTAGAGGCCCTGAGATCTCTTGAGCTCCAAGGCCCTACAGGGCCTAAACCCTAAACCCTGAGCCCTAAACCCTGAACCCTATACCCTGAACCCTGAACAAGCCGGACCCTAAACCCTAAATCCCTAAAACCCTAAACCCCTAAAAACCCTAAAAACCCTAAAGTCCCTAAATCCCTAAATCCCTAAAACCCTACAAACTATAACAACTCTCTTACGGCGAGTGGGTCATCGGCTGCTCTTGGAGCCGAAGCCTCGCGGCGCAGGCCGCGTCGGCGAAGACGCGCCCAAGGCCGGCAGAAGAGCACGCCAAGGCCTGGCTGTAGCCCTACCTATGGTCTCCATTGTAGTTCCTTTTTTTGGTTTAACCAAATCTATATTAGTTAAGGATTCTAAAAAGGCCTGGCTGTAGCCCTAAACGCCTTAGGGGTCTAGGGGTTTAGGAGTATAGGGTTTAGGGTTTAGGGCCCTAAAGCCCTAAAGCCCTAAACCTCATGAACCCTAAACATAAAGCCCTAAACCATAAATTTTTTGGGTTTAGGGTTCAGGGCTTTAGGGTCTAGCCTGTAGCCATAAAAGCCTTAGCGGTCTAGGGGTTTAGGGGTATAGGGTTTACCTGGACCCTTAAGAACCTCCCGTTTTAGGGCTCCTTATTATGATTTCCTGATATAAGTCCTTCAAGTAAGGTAGGTTCTTTGGGGTCTAGGTAGGGTTTAGGACCCTAAACCCCAAACCCCTACAATTGTGAGGTTCCTTTTTTCACCCTAAACCCTAAACTCTAAACCGTAAACCCCAAACCCTAACATTGTAAGGTTCCTTGTTTTCGGGTTTCTATATATAATTCCTTTGAAGGCCGGCTTTTGGACCAAGGCCGGGGTTCGGGTTTTGGGATTTTTGGTGTTTTTTTTGGGGCATTTCGATGTGTTTACGAGGTTTTGGGTTTAGGGTTTGGGGGTTTATACGGGTTTTTGGGTTTTAGGATTTAGGGTTTTAGGGTTTTGGGTTTTGGGTTTTAGGGTTGTGGGGTTTTGGGTTTGGAGTGCTTTGGCCGTGGATTCGGGGCTTGGGTGTTGAGCGGCTTAGGGTTTTGGTTTAGGGTTCGGGCAGGGCACCCAGCTGACCATTCTCGCAGGTTGATTATTTCGAAGAGCTGTTGTCCCATTTCTGGGCTTCCCATATAGCCTATACCCTAAATCCCTTTGATCCATACCCCCAACCTTTTTGTGCACACATATAAACCATACCTGGGCCCCAAAAGTATGTCGACTACGAGCCTTTTGTCGGTGACGGGCCATTTTTTGGCGACTTAGGCAACCCCTACACCCCTAAACTCCTAAATCCTAAACCCTAAACCCTATACATCTTACACTGTGAACTGTGGCTCCGAATCAGCTGCACCTGTTTGCAGAAGGCAGCGCAGCCAAAATCCCGACCTCGGTTGGGGGACGGCGCTGCTCCGAAGGTGGCTTTGGGGGGGTTTAGGGGTTTAGTTTAGGGTTTAGGGTGCGTTGTATAAGGGCCGGATAAAGAATAGATACGACAACAAAACTTAATTAGTGCTGCACATAGAGTGGGGTTTCATTAACTAGCGTGTTGAACTTGCTGTAGGATTAGGATTCTGTTGGGTTTGAGGGTTTGGGATTTGGCGCTCTGTAGTCACAGGCTAGTCACAGGCGTCATCATCGTTTCTGGCAATACAAAGTTCAGAGTGTTTGGCTTGGGAAGTGCTTGGCATTTTTTCCCTGGCATCGTCATGTAAAGCAGATGATGCTGTTCAAGAACAGCTTGCTGCTTCGAATCCTTTGGGCACGCAGTTGCAATGCAGGTTTTTGTCTCAGAAACCCTGTCCGCACCCACGAATCCTCCTTGGCCCGGAGACCAAGACCCCTACAGCCTAAACCCGCATACCCTGAAGCCTACATACTCCAGATGCCTGAGTAGTTTCCGAATTACGCAATTCCCTAACGTTCCTTATAGCTATAACGATACTGTACCTAAACCCTTTAAAACCCTATTCTCCAACGATTAAGCCCCCTATACTCCCTGTACTGCCCTGAGCCCCGTACCTTAAACCCTTGACCTCAGCAACCCTGAAAAGGCACGTGCTGCTGGCGCTGAAAAAGAGGAGGACGTCCCAGCACTGGTTGTTTGCAAAAAAGGTTCCAGGTTTGGGGTTGGGGGTTAGGATAGGGGCACTCGTAGTATATCCTTCTTAGTCCTTACCATTGATTTTCCAAAGAATAGACTGGAATACATGAAGTGTAACATGCAGTATCAGTAACTGAGTTTACTTTATGCTTGACCCTCCAAGCACTAACAACACTAATAAAGTCTCAATCACGTGAGGGCCGATACAATGCCATGGAGACCCCTGATCCATTAAGAACCACACTACACAAAGGTCACGACACCCAACGCCCGTTCGATCATCCATCAGTATTTTCGGCGCGATGCGGAAACACCGGCAATAACAACATGGTCTCAGGAAGCGTCGTCTGTACCTAAACACACAGAAGTAGGTGACATAATGGCCCAACGCCTACAAACGGCGATCATTCTGCCTACTTTAGGGGTCCAGGTATAGCCTTAGTCCGAAACCCTTAACCATTACATAGATCCAGAGGTACTCCAGGTGCTGCAGCTGGCTCGAGTTGGAACGTCCACCCTGGCAGTGTCTTTTCCAGTGCCACCGATGGAAGAAGCAGCCTCAGCCATGTTCCCTACCGACGACGGTGACTCTGTCCATAGTGATGAGAAAGGAGGCCTTACGTCGCTGAGTAGCTGCCGGACAGCAGCCCCAGTCAGTTTTCCTCTTGCGAACACTTGCCGAACTGCTTTCGACAAGAGGCGACATGAGGAGAAGGGCTTCCTTCACCTAGTAACCCTGGAGCATGCATGTTTCAAGCGGTAGCATAGAGCATCAATGTTGCACTGCCAAGTTGTTCTGTTTGGCAAGGCTCCGTCTTCCTACTGAGCGCGATGTCTCTGGGAGTGGGTGTTTTCTCACTCCCCACCGTTCTGAACGCGATCGGATGGCTCTGGGGCATGGGCCTTTGCTGCTACTTTGGGCTGTTGTCCACGCTTCTCATGCTGAACCTGCTGGACATTGTGACAGAGATATCCAACAGGAGAACTTTGAAATTTTTCGGCCTTATACATTAGGCCTTTCTTAAAAAGTTTGAACTTTTTTGGGCCTGGTCGTTGAAGAAGAGAGGTGAAGCATCACAACACGCAGTCCTGGGAGGATCTCTGCCGCCTTGCGCCGCTGGCTCGTGCTTTCTCTCGGGTCAGTCTCCTCGTTTCCATGCTCATTGCCAATGCCGCCCACATGCAGACTATCGCAGGAATGCTTTTCGACCTCCTGACTGTCTTCGTGACCGACGACTATGGGCAATACCATTTCAGCGCTTTCCAGCGGGCTAGCTTGATTCTGATTTTCCTAGGTGTGGCCGGCCCCTTCTGCTTCGCCGACAATCTCGCTGCCTTGCAGCATGTGGGGCACAGCGTTGCTTTGGTCGTCATGCTGCTCTGTGCCACTGTGGTCGTCTCTTCCTGCATCTCCGTCGGCCGTGGTTTGGGAGCCCATGGCGAGTATCTTAGCAGTAGAGAAGGTAACCTTTAACCCTTTCGGGGTTCGATTTCCCCGATATAATCCCTAAACCCTAAACTTTGGCCCTAAACCCTAAACCCTTTTGGGGGGATACTCGGCAATTAAGGTATGCTACACCAGCCGCGGTGCCAGACCTTAAGGCTTTGGTCACCTCTGCTCCCAACGTTTGCTTTGCATTTACTGGCATGCTCAGCTTTTGGGAGGTTTTCGCGGCCCTCAAGAAGGGAGTAGGGGTGGAGCAAGCCTTCCCGCGCATGAAGAAGACCGCTATCCTTTCGGGCATATTGGTTCTCGTCTTGTACTTGCTGGTGTCAGGCTTCTGCATCTTGGCATTCGGCACAGAGGCTGGCAAGCAGAGAAAGGGCAACGGCTATGGAAATGTGCTGTACAACTTCCCTGTGGACAACTACCCCGTCACACTGCTGTGTGCGGCCTTGGTGGTCGTGATCGTCCTCGAATATCCCGTCATCAACTTCCCAATGGTCAACATGATCTTGAACGTTCAGACCCTGGGTCTCTTGGCACAAACACACAAGAAAAAAACTCCCCCTGAACCTCTACATCGCACCAAGAGGATGATTTCACTTGTTTAAGATTGTCTAAGGCTTGAAGGGCAGGCGCTATGCGAGGCACTTCGTGAGCCTTGCTGGGATGCTGGCCCATGATTGAGCAAGCTGAGACTTTTTCCTTCTTTCGAAGCTTCTTTAAGCATCAGGTTTGATAGGTTCACTTCACAGAAGCACCTAGACCCGCCATCTATACCCCTAGAGACCCTAAGTACCCTTAGTTTGGAACCATCTACCCCTATTTGAGGGTACTTGGAGGGTCCTGGCAAGGATGCTCATCGTGATTCTACTGGACCTCGCCGTGCCCGATCTGCCCGACGTCATCGGACTTTGTGGTTCCACGGGCCTCAGCCTCTTCTGCTACGTTGTACCTTAGTAGCTGAGTAGGTAACCTTTAAACTTTGTGGGCTTGTAATCCTACCATAATTTGAAAGGTTAGCCCTTTTTTTGGGCTAGGGCACTCAGCCCCTAGGGTGTACAGTTTTTGATCCTAAACCCTAAATAAACCCTAAACCCTAAACCCTAAAACCCTAAACCCTAGGCCATGTTTCGTCCCTTAAGGTACCAGGCTACATCTGCGCAGTGGCGTGTCGGGGGCTTCTGGGGAAGATCGTAGGAGCCTTCTCGATGGTGACGGGACTTACAATGCTCTTCGGAGGCACCTTCTTCATCTTAAAGAGGGTTGTCACAGGAACGGAATGATGTCGAGACCGGCTAATTCGTGCTTGCAATTCTTGCCAGTGTTTTAGTAAGCTTTCACATCCCCTGGTTCCTGCTTGAGGTTCCCGGGGTGATCGTTTAGTGTGGACCAACTCGGATCATTTTCAGTCTACATCTCCACGGCCAAGAGGGTCCTGGAATTTGCAGGCTGCAGGAGACCAAGGCGCGCTGCCCGAGCCGCTAATGGCCGCTGGCTTTAGCTCCGCATCCTTATCTCCTCATCCTGCTTCCTTGATGTGCGGCAGGACTTCCCACCGGCGATCCCTACAGCGACAACAGGTTCCGAGGGTGGAGGGCCATACTTCGCAAGTGTGAGAAGCACGAAGTAGATTCGCGCCTTGTAGTCGACATTGTTGTTACTGGTGTACTGTTTGTCGTAGTCGTCGTCGTAGTAGTAGTAGTAGTAGCAGGAGTAGTAGTAGTAGTAGTAGTAGTAGTAGTAGTAGCCAAGAGAGTCTCCAGTGATCCA
>CAJNJA010099918.1:0-46764 GCA_905231915.1 Symbiodinium necroappetens
CTACTACTACCACTACTTCCACTGCTACCGCTGCTACCATGGCTACTGCTGCTACTGCCACTGCTACCGCTATTACTCCTGCTACTACTACGACTGCTGCTACTACTACTACGACGACGACGACGACGGCGAGTACTACTAAATACGACTACGACTAAGACTACCACGACGACGGCGACGACGGCGACGACGACTACTACTGCTACTGCTACTCCTACTCCTGCTGCTACGGCTACGGCTACGGCTATGGCTGCTGCTACTGCTACTGCTACTCCCCCTCCTGCTGCTGCTGCTGCTGCTGCTTCTACTCCTACTTCTACTCCTCCTGCTACTCCTACTGCTACTGCCACTTCCTAGGCATCGACGTGAGTCCATTTTTCAACTGATTGCTGTGCTCTTGCTGCATTGCTGCTGTGTGGCTTTGCTGTGTTAAGCGAGGGATTTTCCGGCCCTTCCAGCGCAGAGTCGCTGCCAACGAGATGTCCGGATTTCATCCAACCCTGAACCCTGACCTACAGGTGCGATGTAAGATGGGTAGACTGGTAGACTCCAGCATGCCCGAGCCCGCCCAGAAGTACAGCAAAGCAGTTGAGCTTGCTGCTAGGCACCAGGTGATAGCCCATCATGCATGCAGAACAGTCCTTCATGTCCACTCTTGACGACAGAGCCCCCACAGGCCAGCTACGCGTACCTGAACACCACGTCGAATGACTTCCTGGGGAGAACATGGCAGGTGCAGTGCTGAGGGTGCTAGATTTGGTGCGAAATCAAGCGCTAAACCCTAGGTCTCAAGTGTAAAGCTCTACAGTGCAATCCAAGTCTGATTTTCTCACGTCGCTGGGAGTTTCATGGTTTCAGGCAGCAGGCTGGCTTCGCTCCATGGTTCAAGGGTCAAAGTCAAGAAGATCAGAGAGAGTCTTCGAGAAGTTTCGATCATGCCGAGGTTTGGCGCTTCGGCAGTTGCGGTCAGAGGTTAGGGTTCAGGCATGCTCGCAGCACATCTTGGTGGCCTCCCCGGTTTCGTAACCTGTCGTGCGGCGAGGAGGGTCTCAAAAGCGCACCAGTTTTTTTGCTTGCCATGCAGGTCCTGCATCACACGAAGAGTGCTGCTGCTGGCAAGCTGCTCGATCGCAGAAGTTATGACCATGCGCAAGCAGAGTTTAAGGCAGGATTACAAGCTTGTGAATGATAGCTGAACACCCAACCATAGCTCTGATTCTTGCCAATTACGGCTGTTATGAAACCCAAAGGTGGCAGGGTGCTGTTCCAGGCATGTGTTCAAGCGCCTGGTCCAACTGTCAGTGATAGGTAGGCTGAGGGGAAGGGCAACGGGAGATATCGCTAGAAGCAACTGCGGCTGGACTGCTGAAAGCCCTGCTTCTAACTGACTAAGGTTTGGAGGCCCAGGGTGTTATGGCTTTGAAAGTGTTAGTAGTCCGACTAGCCAGAGAGCGAACCAGAATGCATCTAGAACGAGCAGGGAAGAGTGGCAACATGTGGCAACAGGTTTAGGGTTTCGGGTTTTGGCAATAGTTGTCTGGCCAAGTCAGGAACAGCATTGCTTTACACAGCACTAGCCCTCGTTTTTAGCTAGTAGTAGTACCGTCCGCACCATACCAGGACTCAAACAACAAACCAGAGTCATAATCATAGCCAACTCTTTAAAAGTCAAAATGAAGCCCCCAGTTATGAACACATCAAGTCTGATGACGGCCGCAGTTAGCAAGAGTTCTGTGAGGTGTAGCTTTCACCACAACGTGGCCAAGCCGATGACGAATGCAGTGAAGGACGGCCACACTCGGGGACAGGTATCAGATGTAGTCCAGATGCCACAATGCACACCCGAGCCTCCATTTTTCACTAGAGGTCCGTTTTTGCACCGCAATCTCCGGCCACTGCGACTCCATAGCCATAAGTGTCAGGGCCCTTCGCTCATGTGGTTGTGTCCGACTCTTCCGTGATGGAGACACCTCTCAGCTGTTCCACAAAAGCCTTCTTGTTTAGTTTCTCAGACACACAGGAAGTATCGAACACCCTATGCTATAGAAGTCGCTGTTCATATGCTTGCACATTCTCGACTTTCACCTTGCGTATCTTGGCTGTTGCCATGGATGTAGGGAACGCAAAAGACAACAGCGGAAATTCAGTCATCCCTACTTGAGTGTGGCACTCTGAGCACCTGAGTCAAGAACACGGTCGCCCTCCATTGCGAATGTCAAAACCAAGGCCTGTTAGAACACGGGCCTGTGGCAGGGAGAAAACTGAATGGCATCACAGACCGCCTGATGAGGAACATCGTTGTGCTGTGCAGGGTTGTAACGAAACGAGCGAAGCACATGCTCCCTGGCTAAGTGGTCAGTCACAGCCCAGACTTATACCCATCTTGGCCCTCTGGCGCTACGAGGTTAAATCTTGATCTCCCTCGAGTCGTGGTTGCAGCCTCGAGTCTGCGTATTCCGTTGAGGCGAACAGCTCCACTATGGCCTTCGAGGTTCGACCTCGCAGCCACCGATCCACTTCAGTAGCATGGCTGCAAATAGTTATGGTTTAGGGTTTAGGTTTTAGGGTTTTGGGGTTTAGGGTTTAGGGGTTTAGGCGTGTGCATTTACCCTAATAGTTCTTCAGGCCTCTTGAGAAGGCAGGGCTGCAGCTAGGTAATAGGCTCAGCCCACTGCGTTTCATTTTCGGTTTACCTGTTGTGAAGCTTTAGGGGAACTTCCAGGGGAATCAAGAGGGCAGGAATGAAATTCAAGAGCATAGAGTGCTAGGTTTTGCGGGGGTTCAAGGATTTTGCACTTTTGTTAGGCTTCAATAGAAGTCAGAGGCTTGCGGCTAGGCTTGCCTTTTCGCGTGACTTGCTTGTAGGCAGGATACAGGAAACAGGGCCACTTTCTAGCGCAGACCCTCGAGCTTTCAGGCTTGCGACCATACTGCCCGTCCCATGCTCGGGTGTTGAAGTCGGACATAAGCCCTCCACGGCCCTTTCGTTGTCGCCCGTTCCTTGAAAATTCAAGACATATGCAATTACACATGGTAGGTATTTCATATACATTTATTTATATACACACACTTACACATACATACATACATACATACATACATACATACATACATACATACATACATATATATATATGTTATATATGAATTGGAGATGATGGGACCCTGAGTGGTTTTGGCCGGGGCTTTGCAGCTTCCAATTCGTGGGTGAAGAATCCGCATCCCTGCGTCGGCCCTACCTGAGGTTTAGGGAGACCCCTTCGACAAAAACGAGCATAGAAGCCTAAGTGGGCCTAATTGACCGAAGAATCGCCAAGCCCTCTATGTGCGAAGCTGCACGAGCAACTCAGCCCTGGTGGCTCGAGCATCGCGGAACCCTAAACCCTGAAGGGATTAGGGTTTAATGGGGCATGCAGCCGGCTGGCAAAAGGTGGGCTTACTCCACGCACAAAACTAACGTGCTCTTGTGAATAGCTGTAGTTGTAACGTTTTTGTCGGGTATGTTCGTAACGAGGAACGAATTTGTCTCTGCTTCAAGGTCTCCAAGAAGAGCCTGCACCCTAGGCAAAATAATAATACCTGACATTGCAAGAGCCGATAGGGATTATCAATAAGTCGTGCAGCCCGTAAAACCGCAAGTGCATCAGGGAGACAGTAACCATACAGCCTACCACCCGCCAAATTGCTATGAAGCCGGCATAGTTCATATAGGGATCTGAACAACCGAAGCCCTCACGCTGAAAGTAGACTGATAGTGCGTATGTAAGCAGTACCTGCCGTCTTCTTCCTAGAGCGCCATGGCAGTGGTGGTGGAAGAAGGAGGTGAGCTTTTCGCCATGAGCGATGGGAGCGAGGAGGAGGCTGGGCGCCGGATGTTCAGCGTCCGATACCTTTCGAGCCACTCTTTCATAAAGCCGTCCCGACATGATTCCTGCCCGGAGCCGAATATGCCAATTTCGGCAAATCAGGTTCTAGAAGCTCTTAGAAGAATTCCGGACAAGCACTGGAAAAACACAGGGAGGGCCAATGTCCGCCCTGACGGCGTCGAGACGATCGATTCCTTGACTCTTGGCCTAGTCTCCTGCGCCAGTACTGCGGGCATGCCCCTGCCCTCGCGCAGCACGCGACTATATCCCGGGCTGTGTCGGATGCTGCTGCGCTTCTGGAAGCAGCATCTTCGCCAGGAGCATGCAGTGGGCCGCATCCCGGGCTGCCAAGCGCTGGCATGCACCAGCATCCAGCTGAACCGAAACTACGCGGCCCGGCCCCACGTAGATGGCAACAATCTCGGCCCCAGCTGGATCACCGCGGTGGGCGACTGGAGCTTTGGCGGTGAACTTTTCGTCGAATCGGCGTTTGGCTCCGAAAAGCACGTCCTAGAGCATGACATCCCGCCTCGGTATCGAAAGGCTGGGCCGTGTGCCATCGGAATTTCCTGTTTCAACACAGGCCCTGATGTAAAGTATCGCTCATCGAAGGTTCGCTTTCCGTTTGCAGATTTGGAACTACTTGTCTGGACACTGGTGCCTGAACAAATGTTTTGGCAGCGGCTATCTAAGAGTAATCTGTAAGTTTTCGGTTGATCGAAGCGTTTGTAAGCAATGCAGTGCTAGGATGAGACTGCACTCACGGTCAAGGTCTTGAAATTTGAGGGTGCTTCAGGCCGTTGTGTGCTCGGTTTCGCATCTGCGACCTGCAATGTGGCAGGTTTGCAAAGCTTTGAGTCTGTGGTACAAGCTCAGAGCCTCATCTAGGGCCAATCTAGGTTGCAAGATAGAGAGCTCAGGGTTTGGGAGTTCAGGGTTGAGGGGCCTTGGGGTGTTGAGAGATTCCCATTGCACATAGGAGTCAGGCTACTCTTTGGAGTCAATCCTCGAAAACAAAACAAACGAAAGACAGCCGTAGCCTTGAAACGATGCTTTGGGTTTTCTTGCTAAGGCCTAGGGACAAGGATTTCAGGTTATGCGAAAAGGTTACGGGTTTAGGACTTATAGGCTTCAAGGCACATTCTGTTCAGCAAACCCACTGCGGGGGACAAGGTGTTCTTGGGTTGATCGTTCTGAGCATTTGACGTGCACAAGTGTGTTTGTGAGCAACAGGTGTCACCTGTGCCACGTATAGGCGTTGGATCCAGAAAGAGTAGTCGCCCTACGAACAAATGCTGATACAACACCGCACTTTTCCATGTATGCCATCATGAGAGAAGCATTGGCAGCATTGACTTTTAACGACGTTCGTATGTGGCCAGGGCGAGATCTGCATGGGCCGCTTTGTGAACGTGCAGAACTGCTGGGCGCGTTTCGACGGGAGGGCGATGCACTTTGTGCGACCCTTCGAAGGAGGCGATCGCTTTAGCCTCGTGTTCTTCTGCTCGACGAGGCATACTTCCTGCCCCTTAGAGGCACGGAGCTACCTGGAAGAGCTGGGGTTCAGGCTGCCACCCACGCGACACAGTCCGTTCACGGAGGAGTGCCACTGCAACGACCTCCCCTCTGCGATGCGTATGGACGACGAAGGAAGGCTGTTCGACATCACGCCGAGGCTGTGCACGTCCTCAGGGAATCTCACCCTTTGGCAGGAGCCACCGGTGAAGCGCCGGCGCACGAAGAAGTCGCCAGGCAGCCCATGAGCTTATCCTTATTTGTGCGGAAAAGTGTGCGAACGGCGAGCCTCTCAAATTCTCCAAGGGCACCCGAGACAGAGCACAACATAGCCCGGGCACATAAGACAAGCGAGCAGCTCCGTGTCCCCCGCAGGTTTGAGGATTGTTGGAGCAGACGTTCTTGTGAGTCTTTACGGTCCTGAGCACGGGCAGCTATAGAATGTCAAGTTCTTTGCTTGGTTTTGGGGAGGCCTGTAGGTTGATGTTGAGGGTTGAGGGTCCTAACCACCCCCAACAGCCCGAAGCCCTAGGACCACATGAAAGAAATGGATTAACTGTGACATAAAAAACATCATACTATGTCCTACGTCTTTTATCATATCATATCAGATTGTCTATCAGATTATGCCTAGGCCTGAAACCCCTCAAAGCCCCAAGAGGCCGAAGCAAGCCTGAAGAAACGAAAACCCCCGAACTCCCGAAGCTCCGGAAATCCACGGATCCTACAACTCGCCCCGCAGGCTTTAAGCCTTGTATGAACCGCCCTGAGGCCCCAAAAAACCTGGCATCTGTCTTGCCTGGACCCTGACTCTGTCGAGAGGGCGTCCTAAACCCTCAACCCTCATCCCCAACTGGAGGCCCGAAAAGTTTCATGCCCGAGGCAGCTGCCCATAGCGTTCTGGGTTCCGCTTCGATGCCCTCTTTGCGCGAGGGAGTCAACTTTGAGGCTTAGGGTTTCATGGGAGTAAATGCAAGTTTGTGAGTTTGTGTGGGTTTGCGGCTCCCGGGAGTGGCTTTGAGGGGATGAGGAACGGAATGCTCATGCAGAACGGTCCCCACTTGTTTCAGGGCTGCCGGCTTTAGGCCCGTAAGAAATTACACCTGGCTCTCGGGGATCTATCATCGATCATTGGGATTTAGGCGTTGGCTCGCTTGGGACTGAGGACGAAGTCAACTTGCGCCGCGTACCTTGTTGCTCGCTCGATAGTTTGATTGGCACTGCTGAATATTTTCTTAGTAGCTGTTGCTTTTGTTGCTATGCTCATACAGCATATTGGCATATTGCTGCCATCTGTTGCCATCTTTATGGCCGAAAATTTCACCTTCATCCGAGTCTTTCGTCGGCCTTAAGCCAAGCCCTCATCCCAGGCATGTTCTATTCTCGCCACGAGTTGGAAAGAACCAGTGGTACTGAACGCAGAGGAACATCAGGCAGCATAATTCATAGCAGCAGAAACAAGAGCAAAACATGAAGCTTCTGGTTTATTCGAAGAATTGCAGTGCATCACCCAACCGTTGTCATCTTCTCCGTTCAGCAGCGTCGCAGCGTCGCACCAGGATCACCGCCGCCACTGCCATGGTCATGGTCCCCCCCACCCTCACACTCACCATGACCGGCCCAGTTACATCGTCACGATCATCAAACCAACCATCACATTGCTTTGACATGTTCCCTGCTGTCGTCGCAGTGGTTCGGAGAACCAGTCTACAGCTCCGAGCAAAGCACAGGACGATGCGCGATCTGTGGCAAGTTCGAGGCCTTGTTTGTTTGGTTGTATTGCCGGACCTCCGAGCACAGTGGGCCTGGTCAAGAAGCAGGTTTAGGGGTGTAGGGGTACTCGGGCTGGGGTGCAGGTGTGTAGTTGTTCCTTGCGACGCTTCAAGTTCGTCCACGCAGTGTTTCTGATGCTACAGCTTCACACTGCTGAGTAACTGCAGACTGGAAGCAGGCCACACGTAACGGAACCTATCCACCAAGAGAGTGATTGACAGAGACAAAACTGTCAGATCCCTGGCATATACAAACCTTCTTCCCACTCTACTTGCATGACTAAGGGATGTTGGCGTCCTTATGCATGGTCCCTATTCCGAAGGTTGTCCGGCATATGTGCAGGAATCGAATTGGTTCTCATCATGTCGTTTCTACGGTTCCGTGCTGTCGAGTTTGAGCCTCAAACTAGCGTCTCCTCCTGCAATCGATCTTGCAACCTGCAGGGGGCACTGCATCAGAACAGCCCCAATTCCGCGCACCCGACATCTCTAGATCCACAGCCCGGAACACGAATTTCATCATGCTGTAGACCATGATAGATCGTACGTGAAGTGCGTCCCTCGTCACTTAAACCAGAGGTCACCCTGTCCATGACACTCGTGGAAAGGAACTGAACGAGAGGTTACCACCGGGACCTTCTGTTCATGAAGCAAAGCAGAAACGTTAAACCCTGAATGAGACGTGATTGCTGCAAATCCTATCAACCGATAGCTCAGACTTCTAACACGGTTTTGCAGCGGCTTACGTAGAGTTGGGGTTTGAGGGTACTTGGAGTTAGCTCCTTCCAGGCGATCTGTGCCTTCGCAGCGAAGTGGCGCCCAGGCATCGCACACGTGTGAGTGCCTGCAGTTGGGTTCAGGCTTTATGGCTTGGGGCTGCGACTTGAAAATTTAAACCCTGAACCCTAAAACCCTCAACTGTTTCTGTTGCCGGATCTTTGCAGACTAGCGGCCGCTTCAGGGCCTCCACGGGTGAGGCTTGCGGTCTGCCGCTGTCGGCTGACGCAAGCTGGGATGCGCAGGGTCCAGGGTGACCTTTTATCGCATTTGTTTGGATTTCTGGTCGCTGCAGTGAGTTCAGTTCCCTTGGCAACGAAATGCAAAAGTGGAAGGCCTGCGAGTAGCTGGACACCGGAAACCTCCAACACAGTTCTGACACGAATCTATGGAGAATCTCGTGCCTTGCCATTTATTTACTCCCAATTGCTGCCCGCTGCTGTGCCGCAGCTTCTTGCGCCGATGCAGTCCCAGCTTTTGTTTCCCTCAAGCACCGTGTAGTTGTCATGGGCCATCGTAGAATAATATTGTGGTGTCTTGAAAGCTGTTATTCATTTGGTGCACAGGGAATGTAGCATGCTGGATCCTCTTGCTGCCGTGATGTTAGCGAGGTCTACGCGGTCCACGGCTGAGGGGCCGCGAACACATGCATGATCTTGCCTTGGGGAGAGCGCAAAATGCACCAAAGAGCCACGGCTTAGGGTTTAGTGTTCATATAAGGGTTCAGGGTTTCAGTCGCTGCAGTCAACGAACTCTACACTCGAGGTGATGGTTGTGTGTTTCTTCGAATTGCTTCGATGAGAATTTCACATGAGCCGGCGCAAATGCTCGCCGAAGATGACGTGTTGCGTATTGTTCAGCTTTTCAGGACATGCATCAATACAAACAGACATACATACACGTACATACCCATCTGCAGCTGCATACGAGGAAACATAGACAACAAACAGCAACAGCAGGGCATTGAAATGTGTGTACCTCAACCGTTAAGTAGGACTATGCTGATACCGCCTACTAGCGGAGTGAACGGATGCGGGAAATCTTCAGAAGTGTGGAGCTCGAAGGCTTTGGGGTGCAGGGCTTTGGTTCTCAGGACACCAGTGCGAGATAGCCAGTTAAGTTAGGTCTTGTTTCCCTAAAACCCGTAGGCCCATTAAAACCCTATGTTTCCCTTGCATGAGCGGTACCAGTTTCACCGGTGTAGGAAGGGACCGAAGCACAGAAAGCAGATCCCCTGGATTCCACACTCCACGCTTCGTAAGACCTGGGCGAGTGTAGGCCTAATTGATCAAGCCCCAAGATGCACAAAAAAGCATCAAATCCCTACGAGGGGACACCCTGCTCATTCTTAGGGGGCTGCTTCTGGGACCCGGAATGTCTCACTCGAGGCCTCGACTGGGCCTCCCACTTCGCCTCCCTGAAAGCAAAGATGCCCCGGGGTCAAGGAGGGTTTTCGGAGGCTCGAATTTAGGGGTTTAAGGTTGGGTTGAGGGCATTCAGGCTTAATCGGGTCTAGTTTAGGGTTTCTAAGCAAACCCTAATCTTTGTAAGGCCTTTGGCAGGCTTCAGACCGTCTAACCTACACGCCTCTGCTAGAGGGCTCAGTCTACCACCCTGCTGCATTAGGGTTTAGGGCTTTAGGGCTTAGGGTTTTAGAAAAAGGGTTTTGGGGTTTAGGGTTTTAGGTTTTAGGGTTTTAGGGTTTAGGGTTTTAGGGTTTAGGGTTTAGTGTTGTGCAGTGGTTGGGGCCGTGAAACTCGGTTTCCGATCAGCAGGTCTGACGCTTCGAGCACCTGAGAGAGAGAGAGAGAGAGGGTTTAGGGTTTGGGGTTTAAGGTTTAGGTTGTTTTTCCATTGTTAGTCGTGAAAGGCTGGCTGGAAAGAGCAAACATGCAACGCCTCCGAAAAAGCAAATCCCCATTTTGCAAACCCGGTTCTTCGTCGCCTGGGCTGACTTGTAAGAAGAATCATTCAACGCCTGTCACAAAAACAGAACTATGTTAGTAGGGTCTGTGTTTGTCGTGAAGGAATGACTCGAAAGAGCAAAATGCCACGCATACATGCTTTTAACCTCGTTGTTTGTCGTGAAGGGCTGGCTTGAAAGAACCAACATGCAACGCATATAAAGCGAAAGCACACCGTTTAACCTCCTTGTTTGCCGTGACGGGCTGACTTGAACGGACAAACCTGTTTGTCTGACTTAACATAACAAACAAGTCCTCACTAAAAGCCCTATTGCGTCGACCCCGGCCCACCCACCCCCTGCCTGTCCCACGCCCCCTACGCCGCAACACTGCAAACAACAAGCCGCAACAACCACAACCACAACCGACACAACAACCGACGACGACGACGACGACGACAACAACAACAACAACAGCACAACAACAATCACCATCGCCGTCACCAGCCACAGCCATAGCCATAGCCACAACCACAACCGCAACTACCACCACAACCACAACAACAACAACAGCCACCACAACAGCATGAGGGTCCTTTACACAATGGGCCCTATTCTTCAGAGCTTTAAGGTTTCCACTGTTCTTGCCCTTACCATGATCTGAGTTCGAGAGATTATCAGCCGAGTTGAGAGGGTACTTTGCTAAATACTTTCATGGTGTGAGATAGTGTCTTCTAGTGTCTTGCCGTGAGTTCTCCTGGTATCGAACCATTATATACGAGACTTCTTTGACAGCCTACCCCAAAAAGAGCAAGCCTTGCCTCCAGCCTGCTCAGGCCTGAATACAAACCAGCGGCGAAAGGAGTCGGGGTCCCTGGTGGAGCTGAAGCTTTCTTGGGGGCTGAGTTTGTAACCTTTAACCTTTTGGGGCTTATATAAACCTCTTAGGATTCAAAAGGTTAACCTGCCTAAGCTTCAGAGTTCAGGAGCTAGCTGGACTTGTCGCCTGTCCGCCTGCACGTGTTGGCCACTATCTGCTGAAAACTGCCAAAGTGTTCCCAGCTCTGTCTTGGTGTGCATGTACCATTTGTGTGCGTGTGCGTGTGTGTGTGTGTGTTTGTGTAGATGTGTCTATGGGTCTCGGGAACATGTTAGAAGTGCGCATGCTTACGAGTGTAGTGATATGTAGGTACGGGTGTTGATCGTGCGCGCTTACCTGTGAAGATTCATGCATTCATTCCAATTTGTGTGTGGCATTGGTGGCTAAGGTTGCTGTAGATCTATGAAGTACGCATTTAAGCAGTTGTGATTGAGACACCATTTCTAAACTCAGTTCACAACGTATTTGCATGCATGCGTATGTTGGTGAGGAAGGCCATGGAAAACCCATGCATACTGATTTGGGGCTATACCCTACGCCCTGGTGTCTCTAAGCGGGGACAGCTACATGGCAACGTTTCAACCCTTAACAAACCCAACAATTAAAGTAACCCTTGGAGAACGTACTTATCCTCAAACTTAAACTTCGGTGAAACCCTGACACCAATAATCTGATTTTTTGCCCTCCACCCTGAGGCTTTAACCGAAAACCTCTATGCGCCTAGAACCTCTTCAACTTCAAACCCTGGAAACGGGACCTAAACCCTTAAAGCTTACACCTAAAGTCTCTCTAATCCTGAACCCTGAACCTCTTTATAAACCCTAAACCCTGATTCCTAAACCCTCTTAAACCTGAGGTTGCAGCGGATAGATCTGGAAAACCAGCGCCTCTTGAAGCGCCTCGAGAGCCAGAAGCCGGCTGCCCAGGTTTAGGGTTTAGGGTTTAGGGGTTTAGGGTTTACGTTTTGAGGAGGTTCTATGAGGGTTTCAACAGGGTTTCTTAGGGGTGTTATGCGATTGTTCCCGGGTTTTGCTCAAAGAGTGTGGCTTTCGCTTAGATGGCTGTAGATTCAGGGGTTTTGGACTTCTGGTGGTGTACCCTTTGTGAAAGACTTTATGGTCTAGGTGGTGGAAATGAGCTCCCTGCTTGATACCGCAATCATTCTACTTGTCGTGCTAAGCTGTATACACATCGGGAACCTATAGTTTATTTAGTTGTGATTTTGATCATGATTGCTCTTCGTGCTTTCGTTATTCCTATATCGAACTCTAAAGGGCTTCTGTGTTTCGGTTTTGGAGTGCGTCGCAGGCCCAAGCCCAACACTTGGAGGGCGAACTCAGGAAGTCTGCGGCAAGCTTGCTATGGGTTCCTTGTGCACGCTTGGGTCTGCTAGCAGCCGCTCGATGTTATTATTGTTAAAATGACAGTGGCCGTAACGATGATGAACAAAAACTATAGTGACATTGGTACTGATCATCTTAGTGATAAGGACGATGATCATAATAACAGTAGTAATACGAATAACAGTAATCATCATAGCAACAACATCCAAATTTTCAACTGCCTTGAATGCCGCTATTAACGCCCTAGATCCCAAAAATGCCTAAACCCCTACAGCCCGAACGCCTTGCGTCGTCATAACTAACACCCTTATCGAATATTAAAAAAGAACACAAAAGTCTGCCTTAGGTCGACCTACTCCCGGCGTGACCAAAAAAGCAGCTACGAGCTGAGTCGGCGCCACGCCCGTCTGGCACGCGCCAGGGGCCGAGCGAAGATCTGCCAGAGGACCTGCAGAAGATAACTGCATTCCTCCTTACAGTCTTACACTCCTCTTACGAATCTTGATGTTGATAGGACCTAACTCTACATAAACCCTAAACCCTAAGCCCTAGAAGTTAAGTTGTTTAGGAAGGCTATGTTGGAAGATCCTGGGAGGTATCGTTCAATTCAAGGCTTTGGGTCTCGGGCGCCAGGTGTCCTAAATTTGACCTGAGCATTCTCTTGGTCGAAGTTAGGGTTTAGGGAAGAGTGCTGCAAAAAGAGTTTTAGGAATTTTTGGTTTATGCGTTTTCGGACCATTCGGATGATATAGGGTTTGCAAGCTGTAAGAGCCTTCGAGTTTTGAGGGATAGGGGTCACATGTGCATCCTTGCACAAGCCATGGTGCAGACGTTCGGGCGCACGATTCAAGGATGTTCCTAACGCCAACCTGACACCACAAGACCGTTCAGGGTTTTGGCATGCTGGGTGGCACTGCAAGTGCAAGGTACAAGATTGGAGGCACTGGCTTCTGCAGGGCTATATATGTATACATATATATATATATACATTCCTTACCACTTGCCGCAAATTAGGTTACTTCTGTCACTCCCGATCTGATGGGTTTGCCCAAGCTTCCAGACCTCAGCAAGCTGCTGGAAGCCCGGAAGCCCCTCAAATCCGACAAGCTTGTCGCGTATGTCGAATTTTGGTTTGAGCTTCCGCCTTACGCCACGAAGACCGGCTTTCCACGTTGCTGAATCACCAAAAAATTCGAACTCCGATCCTATAATAGGCAGAAGACCCCCAGCACGACTGTGCTAAAAGATCAGAGTCGCCCTGCTCTTAACCAATGAAACGATGCTGTTCGCTCGCTTTTCTCCTTCACCCGGGACGCCCTGCGCATAGCATCCACATGGATAGTTTTCCAAATTAGGGTCCCCTTTGCGGGTCCTTTTTATAAGGGTGCCGTACTATATTGGGGACCTAAAAAGGGATCCTAATTTAGAGAACTACCCTGCGCTGAGATTGTCAAACAGCCCTGAGCCCCCCAAGGCACATCGGAGCAACTCGCCCCGCTCCCTGCCGGAGGCTCAGTTTCAGGGAGATAGATGTCGCGTGCTATACTGGAGCATAATGATCGTCGACGATCATATACTTTTTGAAGGTCTGCTTCAAGCAGCTTCACTGAAGTGCTTGACTATTGCTGGTGCTGCTGTTTTCGGGTTTAGCCTTGTTGCCTCTCTTGCTGAAAGGGCTGGCTGCTGTAGCTAGGCTATGGTTGTTGTGGGGGTTTGACTGCGCCACTGCCAGTCTTGTTTTATAAGAGGTTGCACAAGTCATAGCCGCAATGTGAGGGCTTGCTGAGGATGCGATTTATGTGTGCACCTGCTCTTCTATAGCATGATAGGGATGTTGCTGTCGCCAGCCATATCACCACCTGTATCTCTACCAGACTCTAAACTCAGACTCTAATTACGATAACTGCTAACCTCTTGCTGTTTACAATTATGTGCGTGTTTTGTTCAGATTCTGCGATTGCTGCTTGCTGTGCCGAGAACTTCCTTCCACAGCTTTCTCCTTGGTGCTGCTTCTCAGATCCGACATCCCAGCATCAGCCCAAAGAGCATATAATTTAACAGTACAATTTCCGGGTAATCATCCCTTTCGGACTCCGCAGCTGCGTTGTCTCGCTTCCGCGCAGCCACCGTGAGCTCAGCGCATGAACCATTGAGCTCTCGGTAGCTGTAAATTGAGTTTAAGCCCAAAACCCTATAAACCGTAAAGCGTGAGTTCCCCATGCTGAGCACCCGGTGACTCAAAGCTTGGGCGGGGTGGCCTAAGGCAGATTCAAGTTCTAAAGATCCACACTCCGTGCTTTTCGCTGGCACTCTGCACAAAAAACACATCAGACGGCTGCATGGAACAGGAGGATCTGGATTCCTAAGACTTAACCATCTTCGAAGTTTTAGGGTGAAGGGGTTCAATGTAGGTTCAAAGTCCCGACACCCCAAACTCCAAAACCCTATGGCCCTCTTACTATTTCCTGGACTTGTAAACGCGCTCGTGCAGTGGAGTTGCTTCCTCCCGATCGTTCAAGGAACCAGCACATAGGTGAGTAGCCCCATCCTGGTCTGTCACAATCGCACCATGACAGTGGACTCCGCCGCTTTGCTGACACCTGCCAGTCTCGCTCGCAAGCACAGCCACAGTAGTGAGGATTGTCTGAACACGGGGCAGATTGGACGTTATGGAGATGCACACGTGGGGAGCACCGATGTGTGGAGATGTATCCTCAACGTCTTGCTGGCCGTTCTCGGCGCAGGGCAGCTGACACTGCCCTATGTCATGCACCAGTTGGGCGGTCTTTGGCAGGGTGCTATCGCATTAGTGGTGTTCACCTTGCTCTCAATGCACTCCTTGAAGACGCTCTCGTACTACGAGCTGCACTTCACTCCACTAGGCTGCTTGGAGTCCTACTCTCAGCTCGTGATCCGGGTCTTGGGTAGCTCCGGTTCCCTACTTTGTCAGTTTCTGCTTGTCTTCTATGCCTGGGGTGGCGCGGTGGCGTTCTTGGTGATCTTGAAGGCAGAGTTCGTCGCCTTCTTTCCTTCCTATGGAAGAGCAGTTCTCTGCGGCATCGCCTGCTTCCTGTGGCGCTTGAGTTCGTGTGAAGATCTGACATTTCTGAAGAAGTTCTCCTGGCTTGGATGTGTTGTTGCCGTCCTGATCACCATCGTCACGGTTACGGCCTTTGTGTCTCCACATGGCTTGACGGAGCAAAGCTTGCAGCTTTGCAGCTCGTCTCATGAGCCCAGTCTTCTTGATGTAGCGGCAGCACTTCCGCTGATCTCTTTCTCGCTGAATTCCAGTTGGGCCTACATCCCCGTGTTGTGCACATTGTCAGACAAAAGCCGCACAACAAGCCTTATCATCTGGAGCAACCTCCTGATCCTCCTGAACTATATGTTTCTGGCGGCTAGTGGCTATTGCAAGTTCGGTAAGGATGTCAAGCCGAATATCATGGACTCATTGGGCCAGGACCAGGACTTCGCCGACTCATGGATGGTTCGCGGCGCCAAGGTTGCTTTGTGTCTACAACTCACCCTGGCCCTGCCCCTTCGATTTTTCGTGGCTCGGAAGACCATTCAAGATGCACGTCCTTCTCTTGCAGGCTCCAACTCAAGCCTGGCATTGGTCTTGGTCTTCGGGGCCACCGCCGCAGCGCTGCCAGATATCTCCCTGGCCACGGTTCTGGGCATTGTGTCCGGAATTTGTGCTAGCATGATCATCTACATTTTGCCGGCGATCGTCGATTTAAAGCTTCGTCCAACCATCAGCGGCTCAAGGCTTTGTGGAACGGACCTGGCGAACCTGTTGGTTTCGCTGCTGAGCTTGATCGTTGGCGGTTTGATTCTCGTTGGGAGCCTTTGGGCAAATGCCATGGGCGTGGCAGTTGGAAGTTGAAGAGTCTTGGCCGCTTTTCGGCGGCTGCCAGGCCTGATTTTCCGCACGAGGCGAAGCCCGTTTTCGGCGAGAAGGTGTATTGAGCAAGTGTGCCAAGCCGGTGACCATCGAGAAGTAGATTAAGTACTATCAGTTGGAAACAGTCCTAAGGGGGCCCCATGCCCTGCTTACATGGCAACTCTTACGTGTCATTGCACGCTATAGAGGAACGTTCTTCTGTGAACGCCGTGGTATACTTTGAGGAAGCTACTGCTTAATTATGTAGGAAGATGTACTCAAACAGAAGTCATTGCACACTCCAAAGCCAGAGCCATGTCAAGTAAGCTCCCAGCCAGCTTGCACGCAGACGTTCCGTTTTTCACAGCGAGAGCTGGACGTTTCACACCTCGACGTTCATAGTGTCATAGGGGAATCGTACATGGCCTGTCCTTTTACTGATGCCAACTCACACAGGCGCGCAATCAATACATTTTAGAAGGCACAGACAACCGCTTGCTAAGCCCCCGATGCGCTACTGTCTCACCATCATACCAAGAGAGGCAACTGACGATGGCAAGCAAAAAGCGTTTCCAAAGAATCGACAACCGGGTCCTTGCGGTGGCGATGTTTTTGAATGAGCTGGCCCTTGGCTTGGGCATTTTACTGACTCTCGTGTGGTTGAGTCTGTGTCTCTGCCTTGGCGTTTGAGGGCGAGAGGGGCCTGAGAGGCAAAGGGGATGGCTCCTTGATTAAGCCTTCCTGGCTTATCAGGGTTTAGACTTACACTAGGGTTGTCACTAAGTTTGTGGGGATTTCGTGCATCGACAGACCCATCTGCCAATTCGAGCGCTTCACTTCAGCCGGCTGCGAAACCAAGAACATCAGGCTGGTTCGAATGTGAGAGCCCAAAGTTGGGTATCGAAATCATTCCGAGTCCGCCCGCGGATATCCGAGGCCACCGTTGCCTTCTCGCAGGCTGGACCGGGGATGCCAGAGAATGCATAGGATCTACGTCTTATCCTTGACTTGGCCAAAGGATCTTTGTAAACGGGTTTAGGACTGAAAAACAGCTGAATCCATATTCTCCAGCTTATCGGCCAGACCGGCCATACTGGACAAGGCATTCGCATGAACGAAGAAGCGATGCCAGGGCCATTCGGCTGCCAGGTGATCAGGGTGTCAAGACTGCTGGCAAGCTGCAGGTTTCAAAGCTTTCGTTACAAAGCCTGTGCAGTTCCAAACCTTTCGTTACCAAGCCTGTGCAGTTCTTTCAGAATTTCAGGTAGGGGCTTGAAGCTTCTATGGCATTTAAGGCCTCGGGTTTCGGGAACATGCGCAGAGAGCTGGGCTTCGAGTCGGAACACAGCGGAAGCAATGACACCATCGGCTCAGTCTTTGTGTCGCCCTTTCTCCACCGGCAGCGGTAGTTTGAATACAGACTCATGGGATGTTAATATCATGCCCTTTTAGAGAACCTGGTCTGCATTGCATGTGGGTAGTTCTCTAAACTAGGGCTAGGGTCCCTTTTATGAGGGTGCCGTACTATATTGGGGACCCAGAAGGGGACCCTAATTTAGAGAACTACCCATGTGTTCGAACCGCCCGGAACTCAGTTGCGAGGCGAGACTCCGGAGCTTTACCGACACCACGCTCCGACGGCTGGGCACCACAGGCTTTACTGCGAACGTCCCATGGGACGACTTTCAGGTTTAGGGGCTTTGGGAGTTTGGGGTTTAGGATAGAAAGTTTTAAGGTTCATCGAGATGTAATCTGTAGCCCCCACTGACTGTCGATGGAGTTCATACATTCATACATGCTCATTCTCATTCGGGTCCCCTTCTAGATCTTCTGGCATATCAGAAATTGTTGGTGCTCTACGCACCCTGGGGGACAGCCCCGCCGAAATCCCCAAACCTCTAAAACCCTAAGCAACAAGAGACAGAAATGTTGTCAATATTTCTGAGCGGCAGTGAGAGGAAAGCTTAGTCATAATTCATAGCGTGCACACAAGATTGCATGATCAAATTAGGAGTTTGTAATTCGGAATTAGAGTGAACCTGTTTACTGACTGTGATCCTTGCATTTTTTGTGTTTTAAAGTCTTGGGACCTATATCTTATTTAGATTGTATGCGGTGAAGTGTCTGTAAAGGGTTTCAGGAGTTTCACACTGGGAACCGTGAGGATTCCATGAAATCACGTCTGTCTTGGGGTCATTCCCTGACTTCTGCGCATCTTTACATGCTGTTATCATACCTGCACCGGTCCCCTGCGTGATTTCGGCACAGTAGTCGTCGAAGCCCATATAACTAGCTGTCTTCAGTGCGTAGTGGATTTCGGCGAGATGAAGACGAGGACCGACCCCATTTAGGAGGTTGCGATGCGTTATGGACGTGTGTTGTGATGGCGGTTGTGCACTCGCTTTTGTTTCAACTTCTCAGCAGACCTCGAACCACATTCCTCTCCTGGATTGTCCGAGTGTGACCGCCGAAACCCCTGAACCCGACCTTGTACACAAATTCCACATGCCTGCACCTGAACAGCCGACGCCAGCCCAGGTGGTAACCGTGAGGCACTTCCGGGACCTGGTCGGTGGATTCCGGTTGGGTGGGTGAAATATATAGTATAGCGTGTTTCAACATGTTGTAAATTCTAACTGGAATATTTTATAGAATATGTGATGTTCAATGAATGCATGTATGAGTGTGGGACTCGGGGGGTTCAGCTCTGGCAGCTGGCGCGCAGTAAGAGTCCAGGCAGTCAAGCTGCAGTGGTGCTTGAGAGTCGCTCTATGGAGCTGACACCTCCAGTAAGGGTGCAATGAGAAGAGAACCGACTGGATACCTCTGCTTTGAATAAAGACACCAGTAGGTATAGTGATAAGAGCAAGAATATTAACAACCACATAACATCCATATAACTGTTCGTACTACAATAATATAAGCAGCAACAGTATTATCCATGTCATCATTATAGTACTAATTAATAGTGCTAAGCAGCCGAAGCTCTGGATCTCGCATGGGAGCCAGGATACAGAGGCAAAGGCGGCCCTCCCAGCCCCTCGGTCGCACATAAACGCTGCGCGTGTCGGGTTTAGGGTTCGGGGAACCCTAAACCTTAAGGGAGCTTGGGATCCCTTAGGGTTTAGGGTTCAGGGAACCCTAAACCGTAAGGGAGCTTAGGATCCCTTAGGGTTTAGCGTTCCCTGAACCCTAAACCCCAAAAGAGCTTAGGATCCCATAACTAGAGGAACAACTGCATCACTTGGTTCGTTTGTTTGCTTTTGAGCTGGTTTGGGTCTGTTTGACTTTGGAGGTAGTAGGGCTCTTCGGAGAGGTGCGCAACCCGTCCACGGTCCACGAGCCCCAAAACCAGGCAGATGAGCATGCTAATCTAAACTCCGCACTCAAGCCTTCCTGGAGATGTGGCTAAAAGCCAGCAGGAAAACTGAATCGTTCTGCGCGGATCTGTGGTTGCTTTACGAGTTTTTTTATTTGTCTTTAATTTATAAAGTTAGGCAGGCCCATAAGGCAGTTACAGAGGGACTGTGAAGGAAAACTCCCTAAGCCCCAAAGCGTTTATACCCTGTCCGCCCCCGCTCGCCCCCTACCCGTAAAGCCTTCAACCCAGTAGCCTAAATCCTGGTCCCCGAATGCTGAAGCCGCGCAGATTCTATGCATCTAAACCCTGAGCCTGCTAACCATAAACAGCCAAACCAAAGCCTAAACCGCATCTTTGGTCAGACTGTACTGTAGTCCCCGACCAGAGAAGCCGAAGCCAGCGACGCCAGAAATCGGAATGCAGGCGGGCATGGAGGCTGAGGATACGGTCCGGAGCCCTGCCATTCACGGGTTTAGGGTTTATGTCAGGATTTTCTAGTCTTGGGTGTAGTCAGACTGTCTTGTCAAGAGTCTAGTAACGACCTCCCCAAATCCCTACCCTAGCTATGCTCGCCCCGCCCATATAGCAGGGTTTGCAGATATTTGCGGCTTCTGGGTGCCCGAGAGGTCTTCTTCCGACAATACTTGGTAGTTCTAACCTTGAGGGTGTCGGGGGCTGCCATTTCCGACGCGTTTTATTTAGTTCGCTGCTGCCTTGGAAGGACAAGCGCGCTGTATGCCTGTGGAGCGACGACCTCGACCGGTAAGACTCCCAAACCCCTAGCTTGCGCGGCTTAGGGTCTAGGGTTTAATTTTTTTATACGGGTTATCAAGACGCCGTGTTTTAAGTATCCGTTACGGTCCCTATTTTTGTCGGGCACCTTCTCTTTTGTTCTTTGAGCTGCGCCCGTTCTGAAATCAAGGACGGCCCCGATGAGCTGCCGGAGGGTGTTGGGCTCAGGATAATAAACGGAGGGGGGGGGGGCGCTTTTAAGGGCTTGGGGGTTTAGGGTTTAGGGTTTTCTGAAAAGCTTTGTGCAAGGCTTGTGTATGAGGATCTTAGAAGGTTTTAGATGGGGAGCATGCTCAATTTTAGGGGTCTGTAATGTAAGGGGCATTACAAGGGGTTGTATAGGATTTCTTTGAACGGTATATAGGGGTCCTTATGCTAACTTGGGTTTCATCTATGAACCTCACAGAGGAAGTTCAGGCCTGTACTGTGGCTCGAACAACTGAAATGCAAGGAAGGGTGGCCGTCAGTGTGTTTCGTCGTCAGCATGGAAGTTGACTGGGCAGGAACAACAGGCCACTGTTTCTATTCCTGCATGGTCCTGAAGTACGAGGTTGTGGATTCAAGACTGCGTGTGGCTGTTGCGGAAGGTTTTGCAGCCAAGATGAGGATGCAGCGTAAAGTCGTAAAGTCTAAAGCTACATGCTCATTCGGGTCTCTTGCCCAAAATCGTCTCCGGAGGCGTTCTCTACGAGGTGTGTTTGGTGCCACTCATTCATCACTAAAGAGTTCCCCTGTCTTAGCATGCCGCAAGATGACAGTTGCGGCACCCGCTGCTGCGATTTCGGCTTAAACGTACTTGGCGATGCTCTCTCACATCTGCAAAGTGATCCCTAATTGCTGTAGAGGCAAGTTTCGAGGAATTAGTATTCTAGGAAGAGGTCTGTCGGCGCGAAGGTTCACAGAAACAGATGCCTTAAGCTTCCGTCACAACTTCCTTGGCATCATGGTCTCGCGTTGTGTGTATTTGGTGATCTCTGCTCTCTACTTCCGAAGTTCAACTGCGAAGGATCCGGAGCCAGGGTGGGATAACAGCCTGCTGTCGCAATGCCCACATCAGGGGTCCATGGTTTTTTCTGAGTATGGCACGTTGTCAGGGGGGTTCCCAATCGACACTACAGTCCCAGGCTCAAACTTTACGGACATTTCTTTCACCATGATCGCAAGCTTGTATGTTTTCGAGCCTGTCCCAGGGGGCTGGACATGTTGGCTAGGGACTGCCACGACGTGGCCGCTTGTCAACAGCGGACATTTGCACCTGTGTTTGACGAATACAAAATTGAAGCTCGGGTTTTTCAGCAACGATCTCGATGCCAACTATGCTTTTCCAGCCGAGACTTGGGCAACAGTTTCTGCAGTCTATGACGCGAGCAGCCAAACACAGCGTCTGTATGTGGACGGTGCACTGGTGGGCACCAGGGGTACCTCAAAAGGCTTCAAAGGCCAGTCGACTCGCAATGTCGAGATCGGACGGGCGCACAATAATCCAACTAGCTTTCAAGGAAAGGGAGCGATACGAAATGTGGTCTTATATGCTTCAGCGATTGATGCAGCTGACCTTGATGCCTGCGCAGCAGACCCGTCGATGACAATAACATCCAGTACTGCTAGCACACATACGCTGACTTCAACTTCGTCGGCAACGATGAGTACATCGTCCACGAGTTCGTCCTCATCGACGAGATCCTCCACGTTGACAACATCCAGTACCTCTGGCACACATACGCTGACCTCAACCACTTCGACAACGAAGAGCAAATCGTCCACGAGTTCGTCCTCATCAACGAGATCCTCCACCTCCACGTTGACAACATCCAGTACCTCTGGCGCGCATACGCTGACCTCAACTACTTCGGCAACGATGAGTACTTCGTCCACCAGTTCGTCTACGGTGAGTATGTCCTCGACTTCCTCAAGTAGTACACTGTCGACGACAGGATCACTTACAAGTTCATCGTCCTCCAGCACCGTGACGACAACTAGCCAGGCCAACGTCACATATATCGTGGAGACTACGCAGGATCAGGCGTTGGCAGCAGCAGAAGCCCTCGTAGACGCCAGCCTCCAGCACATCGGCGCCCTAGTCACTGTGCCAGGTGTCGGCCGAAGCAGCGCTTCGTCCTTCAGCGTGGAGGGCTTGGTGCCTGCTACGCCAAGGTATGTTGTCGGACAGCTGGATAAGAGTTTGCTGGCAGCTTTCCCATTTCCACTGGTGAACCATTCTGAAGATGATCATCTATACTTGACATTTTCCAACTTCGAGGGGGTCACCGTGCTGCAATTAGTAGCTTGAGACCGGTATGCTCGCAGTCGGGGCGGGTCGGGTGTAGTCCACACTTCAGAAAGCAGGCACTTCAAGGTCCATAAAATCTACAAAGTCCATAAGATATGAATGCAGTCGCCTTTGACATTGCTCGTGTTATCTTTGGGCGCATGGACTTGAGGTTCTGCAAGAAGGGGACATTGTCAGGCTCGTGTCGGGGAGGAGAGCACGCTTGCTAGCCGATGCGGTCGATGTGTCTGTGGTCTTCTCCGGTGGACAGCACTGGCCGATAAATGTGAGCATGGAGCAGCCAATCTACGTTCGAGTGGCTCCAACTTTGACCGAGAACAACAGCATGTGCGCCTTCCTCACGGAGTCCGGTTGGTCTATGGAAGGAGTAAGACCAGCACTGCCAGAAGAACTGGCTGCAGCGATGGGAGGCGAGTACCTGCCGGGGTTCTGGTGTGCAACGACACACCTGACGATCTTTGCAGCGATACTTGAGCTTGCAGTGGCTTGCACGAACATCGAGGTGTTATCATCGCAGCTGTTGCCCAGACTGCTGGACACCAGCTGGCCCACTCGAGCGCCCGCTGTGCTCGTTCTTTCCACCGTGGCCTGCTGCGTGGTGATCTTGCTGGCTGCAAATGTTGCCGACCGGAGAGCACGTTTGCGGGACGTGTGGCGGCAGCAGAATCTGCTTACAGCCATCCCACCATCTCGCGTGTCCTGCTGCCCAAGCCTCTGCAGATGCCAGGGCAAGTCAAGCCAGGCTGGGAAAGAATCACAGACATCGGAGAGCAAAGACGCAGATTCCACGGGACCACAGCAGCGGATAGGAAAGATGCTCAGTTCTCTTCAGCCTCGGAGTTGGGCACGGCGAATGGGCATCCGGGTCATGGTAAAAGGAACATTGCAGTCGCTCGCTCTGCTGCTCTGGGTGGACGAGCATCTCGGCTGGTGCGTCCTTGGGTTTAATGGTTTAATGGGCCAAGACCGACTCCTCACCTACAGGCATAAGTTTGTTTACAAAACCCATCCCAGAAAAAGAAGACTATGTTTGAAATTGGTGTTGCTTCCCATCGTGAGGCAATCCTTGCAGACCCATGTGTGGAATGGACAGGGCTGGGTGCAGGGGAGTGCCCTGGCTTATGGGCATAGCCGAGAAAAGCCTGACTAGCTACTTATATTCTTGTTGGGGCTCCTTCTGAATGTGTGTATGTATGTATTTTTTCTATTTATTCATTCATTTATGTGTGCATATATATATATATACATACATACATACATACCAAGCTTTCAGGCTACCAAGAGGTAGCTCGCTGTAAATCTAGAGCCTCAACCCTGAGGCTGAGGCATAGCTCAAATCACCATGGAAAGCCGGTCCTATAGTTATAGTACCTACCGAGGCTTAGTCTTGGCAAAGTCAAAGCTGCTGGCAACATGGACCGCGAATCTCGATGAGGAGGGTTTAGGGTTAAGGGGTTTTTAGGACTGATGACTGGGGCATTTTCAGACTCCCAGTCGTTGTTGTCACTACCCCTATCACGGTTAATACTGCTGGTGATCATACGGTGCTTCGCCATGCTCGTATAGTGAGCTGCTAGGGATGATTGTTGCCGCGGAAGCCTCAGACGACGGCAACGACGAGATGCCAAGCAGCAGCTATAGTTACTCTAGCTGGCACGCTGCGCCACAGGAGCTTCCACGGCTTTATGCTGCCTGGGGCTGTCGGCGCTGGCGACGGGCTGTCGTCTCCTTCTCTGCCTGCCATCCCTTTCTGGGCATCTTCCCGGTGGGAGGGTTTGGGGAACCCGATGGTGGAGCATTGAGGGTTTGTGGTGTACTATGCTAGCTTCAAGCACCCGGGAAGCAGGGGAAATCAGGCATTCAGACAGCAACTGCACGACGGCGCTTCACTCGGGTCCAGAGGTTTAAGAGCCCCGCTGTAAGAGCTTGAATGACAGTATGGATCTGCACGTCGGAGACTGTCAAGGCTAGACAAGGATATCAAGGATGTTTCAGTGTGCGGAGGCAGTCGTTTAACTGCAGCTGACGACATGTTCGAGGTCTTGAGTGGGGATTGAAGCATACCAAATCCCGAGCCCGGGGAGGGGTTCATGAGAACTCGGCACTGGGGTTTTGGGGCTTTGGCCAAGGAGTTCTTGAAACCTTGAGCGCCCTGACAGAAGCCCTGCGAGACCTCCTTGAGCCCTACGCCCCTGACTCCCGAAATCGCAGGTGTCCGTGCACCTGACTTCGGCCAAGCGCGCGATGATCTTCTCACACTTTCTTCTGGGTTCTTTGGCGATGCCACTTGGTCTTTTCCAGCAAAATCGCTTCCAGGATTTTCTGCAGGGGTTCGTCGCGAGGGCTATGTCCACCATGCAAGTGATTCGCGGGCAGAGTCAGAGCTCAAAAGTTCGTTGTGGGGATGGCAGCATTGATTCTTCTCGTAGTTGCAACTCGGCAGTGTGTATACATGTTGTCGCACGAGCCGGTCAACAAGCATCCGTGGGAACTGAACTGCTATGAAAAGAGCCAGTAATAGCCCTTTCTGCCTGAGGCTTGTGGTTTTGATACCCTCTGTAGATAAAATCCCAATACAGAACCCAGAGAAAGGAGACCTTGGAGTTTTGCAGGCAACCACCACCATCATGGCCTTTTCGTAGTATTATTTGTTTAGGGTTCCTTACTATACAAGTAAGATGCCCCGAAACCCTAGGTTAGTTTTTGAGGTCTTCACTGTTCATCTCCGTCACTGGGGTCCTGGATGTGACCAGCGACTTCGACTGCCCCGTCGAGGATGACACGCTTCGGCTCTTACTCATTGCAGCTGTGTCCATGGTTCTGAACTCACTTCCTCGGCTCTTTTTCCAACAGCTCGGGTTCCGGTATTTTGCTGAGGGCGCTGGCGATGAAGGAAAGGTCAGGAAGAAGTGGAGAGAGTGGCTGGTGGCAGACGCGTTCTTTTGGCTCCTGTCCTTTGTCTGGCAAGCTGGCTACATCCTCTTCCTTTGTGCCTTCTTAGCGAGTTTAGCTCCAGCAGATGAATCGAAATGTCTCCTTTGTTTCGGCGCCATTCTGGTTGCGAAGTTCTTCGCATCTCCATTTTCCAGGATGCTGGGCCGCACTAGGAAGGGCATCCGACATCCCCCTCGCGGCCTGAACTCTACAGGGACCCCTCATAAATGAGCCTAAATAGTCATGAACGCTATCCCTTGAGGGGTTCCCGCATGTATGTTGCAAGCCGTGCCGCAGTCTACCGTAGACCCGGAGTCCATGCCAAGCAGTGAATGAGCCCTAAACCCTAAACCCCATAAACCCCATGAAGAGCACCTAGCAGTCCCAGAACCCGCGGCAGCTCAGCCAAGATGCGCATACTGGCGAGAGCATAGGCGGAAGCACGAGTTGCACCCAAGTCAGGATGGCGAAGCACGATTTCGAATTGAGCCTATTTCCGAAACACCCGATGTTTATTCATTTAAATTATGAAGCACAGTTTGCCAAGAACAGACACCAAAAAGCACGCACGGTGTTGCGGTGGGGGCCGCGGTTAGTGAAGCTCGCGAGTGCCAAAGTATTGGATTATACAAGGAAGTTGGCGTCCCTAAGCGGATGGGGTCGGCGTGGGACTGTGGAAAGAAGGCCTTTCTCCGATTTTCCTCGAAAACGCCAACGAGCCACGGAATCAATCATGTGAGCAGCGCTGTCTTAGCAACCGTGCAGATCCTTCTGCTTACATGAAACCCCCTCGTCCTTACCCAAAGGCTCCATAGTAGTTCCTTTTTGGGATTACCTTCTGGGATCCTAAATATAAACCACAAGAAGGAACTATAATGGAGCCTATGGGTACCGCTGCGATAGAGAGAACAGACCACCTAAGACCCAGGTCTTCGTCCAAAGTGGCTTGAGCTAAATTAGGTTTAGGAGTGGACCTTTTTGTTTTGTCTTACGGGTTCCCTTATATCAAAAATAAGGGGTCCTATCAGAGTTGTATTTTTATGATCGTCACATATATAAATATATACACATACATAGATATAGATATAGATATATGGTCAGGCGTCTGGCGTTTCCCCGCGTCCCGGGGGCTGGCGTGTGCGGCCAAATAGCGCGTGACCATAAATGATGCCGGTGCGGTCGCACCCCCCCCCCCTCCCGCGCATGGTTCCCCCTCCCCCTGTGGTGTGGTGTGGTTGTGGGTTGCTTCCACCGTTTCCGTGCGTGGTGTGGTTCTGGGTCAGCTTGGGGTGGTTGCCCCCTTCCCCTCTTTGACGTGGTGTGCGGTTGGGTTTGCTTGCAGTGGGTCACCCCTGCGTGTTTGGGCATGGGGTGTTTGAGAAGAACTCCTCGTGACATTGACGGTTTTTGGAGCCTGGTCTGTCTGCAACCGGGCCGGGGGGGTGAACCGAGAACCGGGGTCCTTTTCCGCTCTCAGGTCCCTGGCCCCCAACCCCCCACATGTACTCCACCCCTGCCCCTGCTGGTGCCGCTTGGAGTTGCCCGCCCCTGCTGCTGCGTGGATTGACTATCGAGGAAAACGATGGCTTGTTAGTACTCCATCAAGATGGATTGAGTTTTTGCTCCGGGAATAAGGAACTTTATTGCGGAAGGCTGGTCTCTGCAGCTTTTTAAATTTGCGGTTTCTCGCTGCTCCGTTATGCCTCTGATTGAAGCAAAGCTCTGCAGTGTTTTTTCTCTCTTTGCAACACTGCAGCGGTCACGTTAATTGCAGTTTCTGTCTGCTCCGTCTTGCCCCTGGTTGAAGCAACGCTTTGCAGTGCTTTTGTCTTTTTCTGCGACATTGCGGCAGTCGGCAGAATTGCAGTTTCTCTCTCGCTGCAATATTGCAGCGGTCATAGCAGGTAGCAGTTGCCATTTGCTTTCTGCAGCACTGCAGCGGTCCCAGTAGTTGCACCGCAGTATCTCTTTGCTTCGTCCTGTCTCTGCTGGAGCAAAGTTCTGAAGCAAACCGATACTGCAAACTAGAACAAAAAACAAAAAGCTATAAGATCTGGGGCTGAAGTTTTATAATTGGGGCGGGGCTTATAATTAAGTCCTGAAGGTCGAGCTTTATAACTGAGGGGGGTTTTAAAAAGTCAAGTCAACATTAGACCCTCTTCTAGTCATTCTAGTCACTACTTCCACTGAATTCAGTCGTAGGTGACCACCCTACAGAAAAGATACCTAGAAAGAAATTCTGGTTTAGTACGCCGTTCCTGACGGAGCCTGTGCGACAAAGAACCCCCGCAATCCCCGAACTGCCAAAAGGATGTGCCTGCACTTTGTCTTCACAGAGATCGCTGTTTGTTCATTCCCGGAGCCTCGGAGCAAAAAGGATGGGAACTCTTTCTTGACCACGGCTTCTGTTGTTTCTGTCTGTTTTTAGGGCTTAGGGTGTTCAACGTCTGTGTGTGGTGTAGGTTTTGAAATGGGTGCTGACCGAACATCACTTGAGGCATATTTAATCCTGGCTCTGAACTTCTAGACCCTCCTAAAAACCCTGCAGCCCTCAATCCCAAACTTCCATCACATCCTCAATCCGACTCAGGATCTCCTGCAGGTGCCTCCACCTGAGCTTGGATTAGACCTCATGGCTGCGCCACTCACCGACGACGCCCTGTCCTGAAACAGCTTTCTGGGAGGTTCTACAAGTTGGGATTCCTTAATTTTTCAAAGAGTGAAACTTTAGTTGGGAATCCATAATTAAAGGGACCAAAATGTAACCAAAGTACCCACATGACTCTTCTTGGTGTTTTAATCGGGGCTTTCCGGGTGGAAACCCGCAACCGCAGAGCCCAAAGCCTAAATCCTCAACAAGGTCCGAAAAGACCTTAAAACCCTAAACTAAACCCTCGAGGCGTATAGAGCCCTTCTAGTAATGCTTTTGCAATCCTTGTCAGAACCCTCAGGCGCTGTTGAAGGCACTGTTATTGCAGAACCCTTGTAATAGCCTCTGCTCCAACGGATTTAAGGTTTAGGGGTTTAGGGGTGTAGGGTTATAGGCCAACCATAAACAGTTACAGGAACCGTGCCCTAAACATTAGGGCCCCTTCGTCTCAGCTTTCGGGTCTCAGGAGGTGCTCTCCGCGGGCGATGGAGAGGTTGCGCAGCAGAAGGTCAGCGAAACTGCCATTGTACAATATACATGCACATACCATAGTAGCCATAGTAGCTGAAAGCTGTATGCATTGCATATACCATAAAATGCCATAACATAATATCATACCATATTGTGCTCGGAAGCAAAAGCATATGCCACGTTATACTGTAATATGTGGCACAACATACCATAGTGCATTACTATAACATACTGAAATAGACCATATTGTACGATATTATACGATAATGTTCTATGATATTAGTATTAAAGCATACTATATACTATACTCCCCTATGGTATTTCGTCACTGTAGCGGAAGGTCGTCGAGCTGGCAAGTCGGGGTATCCGAGTACGGCACCTCTTGGAGTTCTACGAAGAGACTTAGTCGTTGTTTTGAGCTTGCTTACTGAGCTTAATGCTTTTTCCTACAAGACGAAACTGTTGATAAGCTTTTGCAGGTTCTGAGCTGCCTTGGTCTGAAAGTTTACGCTTCTGTGTGCAGGATTTATTGTGGAAGTAAGGAGATACTGGGGCAAGAGTTCTTTGATCCGGAGCGGTCTACTACCCATGATGTCGTCCGCCACGCCATCATTCCTATGACGCTTCAGGGAAAGTTGCCCACGGAGGAAAATCAAGATGTTCCCACTGAGCACGGCGGGGTGACGAAGTTTGAGCGGCATAGCTGCATCAAGCCAGCTGTCTGATGCTGCGCAGGTAGGTGCCAGAGCATGCTGTAGACCGCACCGAGGAATCAGGACGCCTAACTACCTCAAGCCATGTTAGTTATTTCAGGTCGCAGCACGGGATCGCCTATGCAAGCCTGGTGAACCAGCTCAAGCCCGTTTTCGCCTTAAAAATGGTGACCCACGCTTGGGGCAACGTTTTTCGCAGCTTGGAGAGCAGAGCACCCGAATGAAGAAATGATTGCGGCGGCATGATTCATGGTTGCATGAAACCGGACGAACGAACCTCAGCTCTCTGATCTAAGGCAACTTACTGGCCGCCGTGTTCGCAGATGCGCTAGGGCAGGAGACCTATGACAAGGTGCTACATTTGCTCGAGGAGCCGGGTTTGAGGACCATCCGCTTCCAGCTGGCGGCGTTGCACCAGTTAGACTACCCGTATTGGATCTGTGCGGCCTGGCTGGATGATCAGAAAGTTCAACTGAGCCCAGCCCGACCAACCATCACTGTCAGTCGAGTAGTAATACAGACACATAAATGTATGCATATGCGCCTACATGCATACATATACCCCAAAAAACTGATACACATGTACAGGTACTGAACTACATACATGCACACATACAAACAAACACATACAATATACATATAGTTACATACATGCATCTATGTGCGAATGCCTTTAAATGCACATCTGTGCACATGAATACTTTTAATGCATTATGAGTGAATGTAAATGCATGGATCTAGCACTCTTTGTGTCTGGATCTACTAAATCCTCTTAGACCCCTACACCTTGCCAACGTGTCATCTACCTACCGGCCTTCACATATGCATCTGTATGACAACCTGGTGCGATGGCATAACTACAGGCTCTGGCACCCCGACCCCCCACACTACCAAAAGTCATCCACAGGCAGAAACCCAGCAAGGCAAATGGGTAATTTTCTAAACCAGGGTCCAGTACTCGATCTCTGAAAGAGCACGCCCCGTTCTTGTATCGGGGTCCTCGAACTCAGAGAGCCCTCCGTAGTTCGGTGTCCCGTCAGCAGCTATCAATATCCCACAGCTGAGGCATTCTCGGTAAATCAACATGCTGGCATTTGTGACAGAGCGCCGTCCCATGACTCCTTGGGCCGCGAGATCACGGCATGCCCCTGCACGACACAAAAATTTCTTACCGGCGAGCACTGTGAGATGAATAAGCTACTTGACCCGCCTCAGCATGTTTGCTTTTCCGCAGTAGGAAGCCAGGAAAGGTAATCCGAGGGGTTCACATTGCCTCAGTGGTTCTGCATGGCGCAGTGGAGTGCTATGACAGGCTTGCATGAAACAACATGCGGTCGAGTTTCGCAAATGTTTCGCACTCGCTTGATCTCCCTTAACGTAGTTGTACAGTATCACTCCAAAACTTGTACTAGCTGCCAATATAGGGGCCTTAAGAATTACCTATACTGCTTCAGGGGTTCCTTATTATACTTATAGTCGGATGTATCCCAAAATTCTATTCTGATTGTTAAGGCCCCTTACACAAGCCATATGGCCCCCTGCGGTGTCGGATGTCACAGGGGCGGGGAAGCTTCCAGAGGGGTCGCATCAACTCACTTTGCATGAGATTCCTGTGTCTACAGGAGGGGCGAGTATTTCGTAGTTCTTTTTCCCAGCCGCTGTGTTATCACTTAATCAAGGCATTAGAGCTGAGCACACAGAGATAAACGCAAACCTATGCTTTCATTCTCTGAGAGTGGACGGATCCGGGATATTTGAGCAGATTTTGAAAAAGGTAATATTGTTCAAGAGCAGACAGGCGAATGGGCAGGCTTGCAGTCGGTAGCGTAGCTGCAATTAAGTCTTTGCTAACCGTTCTCTCTCACATACGCACGCAAAGAGTCCAAGAGCCCTTGCACGTCGAGCGTGTACTTGGGAAGCGCGCGCATTGAAGTTCGCCTGTTTCTAGCCCTAGCAGCATCCATTATGTCACAAGTGATTCGTGACCTGCATGCGTCACAGGTTCGATGACATGATCAACTACCTGCGGCAAAGCAATGCAGCAGCTCGCAAGAGAGGCGATGAGACTCAACGCTTCGGCCAGGTTGTGGCCATTGACATGGGGTTCGAGCTGTTCTCAAGGCGGGCATTTTTTTCATGCTGTGTCTGTGGCACATCTTCATGGTATGTCAGGGCATCTGACTGTGTCTTCTTTCAACATGGGTTAGTATCCGAGAATGTCAGTTTCAAAAAGAGCTGTGTTCAAGGATTTGGTGTGTGGCAGAGCTTGTGGAAGCGGAGAAGCTGCATCTGCCGCAAGCACTGAAAATGCATTCCCAAAGCTCACGGGAACAATGCAGCTTGGAAGTTTGAGACAGCATTCTGATAGATGGCATAGACTATCGAGCAGCGTAGTACGCTTGGAGGTACAGAGTCTAAGTCTTCTCATCATTCCTTTTTAGCTTCGCTCAGGCTGACCTAGGCTCCGTTTCCTTCTCTGTCAAAAATTCCCAACTAAGGCGTGCAAAAACTGCACCAGCTCGACGTCCGCTCGGCACAAGCCAGCTTTGAAGCAGACCGTCAACTGGTGCCATGCCTAATGAAGATAGTCTCAGTCGGGTGGGGTTTGTGAGAGGATCACGGTCTTCTTGCTACTGCCACTGGCAGTTGCCACTGGTAGTATTGTTGTGTTACTCCACATGGGGTTGAATTGTTCGATCTTACGAAGGAGTTCCGAAGCGATATCCCCCCAGTGACAATCTATAAGGCTTCGACAGCATGGGAAGGGTTTGGGTGATGGGCGTGACAGGATAGCGGATAGCTGCAGATTCCATGGTTCCTTCGCGATTTAGAATTGGGGCTTACGAAAACAGAATTTCTCCTGGCCGATCTCAGGTCTTGGACAAGATCCAAGATGTCGACCTATTCAATGACAAGTTGCGCGACCTTTTGCTGACACGGCTCAATGGCTTTTTGGTCGCAGAGCTCCTAGTCGGCCTTCTGAGTGTTGAGGAATTGCTGGCCACCGTCCTCGACACGATTTAGAAGTTGCAGATCTTTGCACAGTGCAGCTTGACCACACGCCCTTGCCAAGCAAAGGCTTTTGCCCTCAAAGGGCCTGGCTCGAGCTGTCCGAATTAACATAGCCCACGTTGAGGGCGATTTTTGCATGGCACCCGGCCAAACTTGGCCGAACGCGGCGGCTAGCATATGGTCTTCCTTGTCGTGAAATTACGAGTTTGGGAGGACCACGTGTTGGTGCAATGTTGTGCGCGACACTGTGCGACCGTGTGGTTGCGTGCGCTGCTGGACTCTTTGAGCACGTGAGCTGCAGAGTCTATCTTGCAACGTGGGAACCTAACCGACGACCACAAATACATTGTAGTCGAAAAGCTAGGCGCAGCTGGAGCGTAGTTTGAGCAGCAGTTAGAGAGCAGCACGCTGCGATGCAACCCTGAGTACTGCGAGGCCCGGTGCGATCCAGGCTGGATGGAACTTTAAATTCTAATTTAGATATGCTTCATACACCCAGTACTGTATCACTTTGCATGGTTTTGAGGACCAGGGCTTTGGGTTGAGTGATGTTGAGTGTCCAAGTGGTTCAGTGTGTTTTGAGTCTCACAGGCGTGTTGAGTCAGGATGGTCCCGAAGCAAGTATACTCCTGACTCTCTGGGACCTCCAGCAGAGCAAGTCGTCTGCTAGTCGGTGTGACAGGACCGGAGCATCGAGATGCTAAACCGCAAGCCCAAAGTTGCTTCCACTGGTAGGGTTGGAACGTTCCTGTCTAGAAGTGAAGGGTTTTTGGGCCGGCACGTGCGAGTAATTCGAACGCCGCCTAAGTGCCGGGTTTAAGACTTTAGCCACTTTAGCCTGTTCATTGCTGCTTGAATGAATTTCGATGTGCGATTCAGGCTTGGGGTGACTGGCACGAAGACTTGCGACCTCAGCTCCGTTACCTCTGCTAACCTGCGCCCACGAAAAACGAAAGCCTTACAACCAGGGCCTCAACGGAGAATAATGATCTTAAGTCCCAAACCCGCGAGTCCAGTCGAACTTAATTACACGACCATGGAGATGATTATTAGTGTTCTCCCACGGAGGTATATCAATATATTAACAAAGCCTAGGAAAGTAACAGTCCCTCACTTGTACATGCCACGCCAACTGTTCTCATAGTTCGAAAGTGCAAGACGCAGGCCACTACAGCCCAGTCTCCAGCAAGACAAGGCAATGCGTGCATCAGCTGGCGCAAAGTTGTGTTGAAGTACTAAAGTTAAAGAGATGTCATGTTTTCGTTCCCAGGCTTCTGTTTTCAGCCCCTGGTTCCAGTCGGGAATGCTGGCGGCCGTAACTGGGAGAGCACACTCTGTCGATTGGAGCTTCGTGTGGTGTTGAATTCAGTGAAACCTTAGCTGACCGCATCTGTTCAAGGGCTTCCTTGTGCGAGAACAGATTGCGGTGGTCGGCATGAGCGTTTCTGCACAGAAGCGTTT
Source organism: Symbiodinium necroappetens (assembly GCA_905231915.1). Lineage (NCBI taxonomy): Eukaryota > Dinophyceae > Suessiales > Symbiodiniaceae > Symbiodinium > Symbiodinium necroappetens. The sequence goes on from CAJNJA010099918.1 coordinate 33,624, forward strand.
GTACAGCACTTGAAACACAAACGCCCCGTCTGTGTACATTGCCTGAGTTGCTTCAAGCACACGTCATCCTCAGAACCCTAAACCTGATGTCGTCCTGCAATCACACGTGGGCCCCGAAGGGCCGTGTCACGCAAAGCGAGTGATGTGAGCGTTCCCTGGCTTGGGAGTTGGGCCGGGCCGTGGCTAGAGACGTTGGTAAAGTAGCTTTTCGTTCCCTTGGCATCTTAGCGGTGATCCTGCACGACTCGCTGTGACCCGCTTTGCGTTACTGGTTTCATCCTTTCGGATGATCTGTTGTCTGCGGTTTATGTCCAGCTGCTCAGGATTCCTCGTATGTCATTATACTTTCCTTTGGTCCCTGCTCTGCGTCTTGGCCAGAACCCGAAGCCCTATTAACCTTTCAAATCCTGTGCCCGGAATTTATCCGAAACATCTAAACCCTTGTCCTAGTCCGTGTCGCCACCGTTCTGGAAGCCCTGTTTGAAACCCTGAAGCCCTCAAGCACTCCTTGTCGTGACCAGCGCGACAGCCGTATTCACAGCCGCGATGTCCGTGCCTGCGCCTTGAGACTTCACTCGGGCACCTGCGGGTTTAGGGTTTCTAGGGTTCGGGGTTTAGGGTGCAGGGTTGTGGGTTCAGGGTTTTGGGTTCAGGGTTTAGGGTTCAGGTTTTAGGGTTTGGGGTTCAGGGTTTGGGGTTACTAAGACACAAACCCCGAATAGTCAAAGCACCTTCCGGAAAATGCTCCAGAACACATTCCCGCCATTTAAACCTTGTTGCGTATTCAGAGAGGATTGGCGGAGTGCAGGAGCAAGAGCCAGAGCAAGAGCAGGAGCAAGAGCAAGGTCCTGCAAAAGTGATAGTAGAGATGACTCCGCCCCTTTGTTGCCCCTCCCTCCCTCAGTTATTAGCACTGGGGAGATGGGATTACCTGCAGTGATGGAGCTGCAATTTTCTGGTTAAAGAAAATCTCAAGTATCCCCTTCCAGCGCCCATTCTTCTTACGAAGGCACCCTCTCCTTTTTTTGTAAGTGTGCCGTTTCCGAACTCAAGGACGGGCCCGATCCGCTGCCAGGCGGTGTCGGGCTCAGGATGGTTCTATTCAACAGGTTTTGCAATGCTTGTACATGGAATTGTTAGGTGTCTGCTATTTAAGGGTCATTATAGGTCATGAAAATGCATGTGCTGCGGCTCGCTTCACTGAAACGCGAGTAAGGGCGGCCGTCAGTGCGTTTCGTCGTCAGCGTGGTGTCCTTTGCTGCCAGTTCGGCTTAAGGCTCTTGAAGATGATGTCTGATGTCTGCACGGGGATCTCCACTGTAGAGGCAAGTTTCGAGAATTCAGTGAAAAGAAGTATGTTAGTGTGAATACTCACAGAGACGGAGGCATCAAGCTTTTGCCGCATCTTCGAATATGGTTTGCCGTTGGGCGTATTTGGTGATCACTGCTGCCTGCTTCCGAATTTCGACTGCGAAGGGGCCAGCATCAGGGTGGGATGACAGCCTGCTGTCTCAATGCCCACATCAGGGGTCCATGGTTTATTCTGAGTATGGCACGTTGACAGCGGGGTTCCCAATCGACACTAAAGTCCCAAGCACAGACTTTGCCGATATTTCTTTCACGATGATCGCAAGCTTGTATGTTTTTGAACCCGTCCCCGGCAGCTTTACATGTTGGCTTGGGAACGGCATGACGTCGCCGGGTGTCGTTAGTGGACATCTGCACCTGTGTTTGACGGACACGCAATTGCTCCTCGGGTTTTGGAACAACGATCTTGTGGCCAACTATGCCTTTCCTGCTGAGACCTGGGCAACAGTTTCTGCAGTCTATGACGCGAGCAACCTAACACAGCGTCTATATGTGGACGGCACATTGGTGGGCTCCAAGACAAACGCAGGAACATTTAAAGGCCAATCGACTCACAATGTGGAGATCGGACGGTCGTGGAATGATCCAACTAGCTTTGACAAAAAGGGAGCGATACGAAATGTGGTCTTTTATACGGAAACGATTGATGCAGCTGATCTCGAAGCCTGTGCAGCGGACCCGTGGATGACAATAACATCTACTACCTCTGGCACGCAGACGCTGACTTCAACTACTTCGACAACGAAGAGCACATCGTCCACGATTTCGTCCTCATCGACGAGATCCTCCAGCTCCACGTTGACAACATCCAGCACCTCTGGCACGCATACGCTGACTTCAACTACTTCGGCAACGATGAGTACTTCGTCCACCAGTTCGTCTACGGTGAGTACGTCCTCGACTGCCTCAAGTAGCACATCGTCAACCACAAGATCGCTTACAAGTTCGTCGTCGTCGACAGGATCTTTCACCAGTTCTTCCGCGGCTAGTACCTCATCTTCGACGAGGTCTTTCACGAGTTCGTCGTCTTCCGTCAGCATAAAAGCCTCAAGCACTGTGACTACAAGTAGCCAGGCGAATGTCACATACTTGGTGGAGACTCCGCAGGATCAGGCATTGGCAGATGCAGCAGAAGTCCTCCTAGACGCCAGCCTCCAGCACATCGGCGCCCTGGTCACTGTGCCAGGTGTCGGCCGAAGCAGTGCCTCGTCCTTCAGTGTGGAGGGCTTGGTGCCTGCTACGCCAAGGTATGTTGTCGGACAGCTGGATAGGAGTTTGCTGGCAGCTTTCCCATTTCCACTTGTGAACCATTCTGCAGATGATGATCTATACTTGACTTTTTCCGACTTCGAGGAGGTCACCGTGCTGCAAGTAGTAACTTGAGACGGGTGTCCTCGCAGTGGGGGCGGGTCGGGTGTAGTCCACACTTCAGAAAGAAGGTGCTTCTATGTTCATAAAATCTGAATGCAGGCGCCTTTGAGAGTGCTATTTTCCTTTCTCGGCGCATGCACTTGAGGTTCTGCAAGAAGCGGACGTTGTCAGATTCGTGTCGGGGAGGAGAGCACGCTTGCTAGCCGATCCAGTCGATGTGTCTGTGGTCTTCTCCGGTGGACAGCACTGGCCGATAAATGTGAGCATGGAGCAACCAATCTACATCCGAGTGGCTCCAACTTTGACCGAGACCAACAGCATGTGCGCCTTCCTCACGGAGTCCGGTTGGTCTATGGAAGGAGTAAGACCAGCACTGCCAGAAGAACTGGCTGCAGCAATGGGAGGCGAGTACCTGCCGGGGTTCTGGTGTGCAACGACACACCTGACGATCTTTGCAGCGATACTTGAGCTTGCAGTAGCTTGCACGAACATCGAGGTGTTATCATCGCAGCTGTTGCCCAGACTGCTGGAGACCAGTTGGCCCGCTCGAGCGCCGGCTGTGCTCGTTCTTTCCACCGTGGCCTGCTGCGTGGTGATCCTGCTGGCTGCAAATGTTGCCGACCGGAGAGCACGTTTGCGGGACGTGTGGCGGCAGCAGAATCTGCTGACTGCCATCCCACCATCTCGCGTGTCCTGCTGCCCAAGCCTCTGCAGATGCCAGGGCAAGTCAAGCCAGGCTGGGAAAGAATCACAGAAATCGGAGAGCAAAGACGCAGATTCCACGGGACCACAGCAGCGGATTGGAACGATGCTCGGTTCTCTTCAGCCTCGGAGTTGGGCACGGCGAATGGGCATCCGGGTCATGGTAAAAGGAACATTGCAGTCGCTCGCTCTGCTGCTCTGGGTGGACGAGCATCTCGGCTGGTGCGTCTCTGGGAAGTTGAAGCGGCTGAATAAGCTCATTCTGCTTCTTCATAGGGTCAAAGGGTTTGTTTTTTTATTACTTTCGCAATCAAAGATTATGCGACAGGATACGCCGAAGCCCTATTTAAATAAGGCCCCTACATTGACAGCCAAGCTCGGCATGTTGCACTTACCAGGGCACTTCTTTTCGCTTCCCTGCGTGAGGCAATCCTTGCAGACCCATGTGTGGAATGGACAGGGCTGGGTGCAGGGGAGTCTCCTGCCTTATGAATAGTTACGGGGAGTCTCTTGCCTTATGAATAGTTACGGCGGGCTCATATTATAGAAGCCTGAAGAATTGCCCCCATTATTCCTTAGGCTCCTTGGCTCTTACGCAAAACTAAGGCGGTTTAATAGAATCCCCAAGGATGACCTACATTATTCCTTAGGCTCCTTGATGTCTGTACACTCTAATATTCCCTTACAAAGCCCTACCCTAAACTCAAAACCCTAAACCCTATTCTAATGTTCAAGGGCCTTAGTGTCTGGGCCCAGGCTTTGAGCCTAGAGGTGGCTTTAAGACTCGGGGTAAGATGACAGGGTTTAGGGCTTAGGGGCGTATTAGGACCATCAGTTCGCAATAGACTTTGCAGGCCTCTCTTGCTGAGGGAGTTAAGCTTGAGTCTGGCAGCACTGCCTCCTAGATGCAATAGTCTGGAAGCGCTGAAAACCCAGCTGATTGGTAGAGTCTGGCTTCAACAGGGGCATGTTTGGCTTTAGGGGCATATTACAGTATATCTTATAGCAGCTCAAAGCCACATTGAAAGCAGGATCCCATTCTCAAAAGCCAAGGCCTCGTCTTGGCAAAGTCAAGGCTGCTGGCGAAATGGACCGCGAATCTCGATGAGGCGGGATTCGGCTTTAGGGGAGTTTTGGACCGGTTAGGGTTTACATGGCGGTTTCGGATCTACAGCAGTGGTTATTGACTGCTCCTGTCACGATGAAGTCTCTTGGTGATCCTACAGTCTCCAGAGCTTCGTTTTATTCGTAGCGATACGGCGACGACGGAATGATCAGCAGTGGCTAGGAGTCATTTATACCCTAAACCCCGAAACCCTTAGCCCCTGTACCCTTAACCCTAAACCCTCAGTGTTCGAGGGAAAAACTCCTTGAGTGTTCCAGACAGGAGCTTCCTGGGCTTTATGCTGCCTGGGGCCGTCGGCGCGGGCGACGTGCAGTCGTCTCCTTCCTTGCCTGCCATCCCTTTCTGGGCATCTTCCCGGTGCGAGGGGTCTGGGAAACTTGGGCTGTGCTGTTGAGGGCTTGTGGGTTTCTGCCGTATGTAGACATCCTTAGATGGAGGCAGGGCAAACCAGGCAACTCAGACAACAATTGCACATCACCGCTTCACTCGGCTGCCCAGGTGTAAGCTCCGGTGTAAGTAAGGGGTTGAATGACAGTTTGGAAGTGCATTTGGGAGGTCTTGAAGGCCAGACAAAGGTTGTCTTAACCGTGAGAGCTGGATGCTGGGGTCCCGGGGGTTTGAACAGGGTTCTTGACGACAGCCCTGCAAGCCATCCATGATCTCGACACCTCGGACTCCCCAAATCGGAGGTGTCGGTGCACCTGACTTCGGCGAAGCGTGCGATGATCTTCTCACACTTCCTCTTGGGTTCTTTGGCGATGTCACTGGGACCTTTCCAGCAGGGACTCTTCGATTGCTTCGTCGTGAGGGAGGGAACAAGTACCAGTGCAAATAGAAGTGAGAAGAGCCAGTAATAATATTCCCTTTTGTTTCTGGTCTGCGATATGGACACCCTCTGTAGAACCACCATGCAGAACCCTGAAAACGGGGACAGCCACTGCCCTTCAGGTCTTCACTGTTTCTCTCCGTCACTGGGGTCCGGGATGTGACCAGCGACTTCGACTGCCCCGTCGAGGATGACACGCTTCGGCTCTTGCTCATTGCAGCTGTGTCCATGGCTCTGAACTCACTTCCTCGTCTTTTCTTCTGGCAGCTCGGATTCCGGAATTTTTCTGAGGGCGCTGGTGACAAAGAAAAGGTCAGGAAGAAGTGGAGACAGTGGCTGGTCGTGGACACTGTCTTTTGGCTTCTTTCCTTTCTCTGGCAAGCTGGCTACATCCTTTTCCTTTGTGCGTTCTTGGCCAGTCTGGCTCCAGCAGATGAGTCGAAATGTCTCCTCTGTTTCGGCACCATTCTGGTTGCGAAGTTCTTCGCGTCTCCATTTTCCAGGATGCTGGGACGCGCTTGGAAGGGCATGCGACCTCCCCTCGGGGCCTGAACCCTACAGCTACAGTAAGACCTAGGGGCGGGGCATGATTTTTTTTTAAAACTTCTTCCTTGAGTTCCTTAACATGTTTAGTGGGACCTCTTGATTAATACCCCCCCCCCCCCNNCCCCCCAAATAAATTTGGCGGGTTTCAGGCTTGCCACCCAACACTCCTTCTAGGGTTTGGGGGGGTTGAGGGTTGAGTTTAGGGTTGAGGTCAGGGTTTTGAGGCTTCGTTTTAGACTTTAATTTTCTATGCTTAGGTGCTTTACGCTTAAATCGTTTAAGCTTGGGGCTTACGGATGCCTGAGGCAGAAGGTTGCCATTAATCGGGGCGGGTGTCGGCAAGGTTTTTTTTCCTTGAAGGGGGGGTCTGGTGGAAGAAGCCAGCGCCGTTAAAACATGGTTTCAGCTAGGTCCGAGGCCCGCGCGGCATGAATTGAATCACGGGGTCTGTTAACCAAGAGTTGATATTATATTGAAAAGAGATCCCTATATATTGCACCCTGAAGTCCCAAACCTGAAACCCTATAGCCTCTAAACCTGCAGCTTGTCTGAACCGTGAGTCCTGAGCCCCAAACCATCCCAAGCCTTATAAACCCTTAAACCTTAGAGCCCTTGTTTTGAAAACCCTACGCCCTTGCTGCGGTTTCTTGTGAACCCAGAGTCGACGCCAAGCAGTTAGTAGCACCTAGCGGTCCAAGCCTTTCATACCCGAGAGCCGGGGGAAGTTCAGTTGGTACCCAAAGGTTTTTACCGCAGTAGCGAGAGCGCGACTTCCCAGAGGAGGACAAGCATGGGACCGTGACGAAGAGAGCGATTCTCGGAGGCGGAAACACGAGTCGCACCGAAATCTGCACGCACGGTGGCAGGAACACGGCACTGTGGCGGACCAGGATTTCGAATTACGCCAAAATTTCAAAATCCAGGGATCTGGGGACCACGACGAGGCCATAGTTGCGGGGCTGAACGCCAAAATGAACTTGGGAATGTGGCGGGGCTCGGTTTCCATTCAACAAGCGGAATCATGCCGAACATACGTACATGAAGTCCGGGCGAGTGCCAACATGTTGGATTTACCGTTAACTAATCGGGTTTCGCCCCAGGACGGGGCCGGCGTGGGACTTTGGCAAGAATGTGTTCTTTGCTCGAAAAAGTGCGAACCGAACCAAAGAGATCCCTCGATTTATAGATTGGAACGCCATGGTGTTACCACATTCTGTGCGAAAGAAAACCTGTGCCCCAGGTGTTTTTTGTCCGACATTTTGGTGTTTGGTGTTCCCTTCAAGGCTTCCTTCTCTATACAAGGTTTCCGTGACTTGCTCCCTCTCTCTCGCTCTCTGGCTTTCTGTCTTTTTTCGTTTCTCGTTCTCTCTCCCTCTCTCCCCCTCCCTGTCCCTCTCCCTCTCCCTCTCTCTCTCCCTCCTCTCTCTCCGCTCTCCTCTCCCTCCTCCCTCGTTCTCTCTTCTCTCCCTCCCTCTCTCTCGCTCTCTCTCTCTCTCTCGCTCTCGCTCTCGCTCTCGCTCTTCCTTGCTCTCTCACTCTATAAACTAATTAACCAAGACAGGAATACATAGCATATGCATATATACATATACACATACACACACATGTGTATACATATATATATATAATTATATGTATATATATATATATGGTCACACCCCCCATGATCCACCTCCGTCTTTCTTCGATATGCAAAATAATATATATATATATAATTATATCTGTACATGTATAAACGAGTCCACTGCTTCAAAAATGGTTTGTTATATTTTTTTATAGGGTTCCGGGCACTCAGGCTCTCGAGTCTCGGTATTGGGCTTACGACTGGAGTTTAAATTGGGTTCCCCATGCTGTATGGATCCTCCGAACTCTGGTTTAAAACTTTAGCTTCCTTCGGTTCCCTACAAATCTTGGGCTTGTTGTGCATAATAAGAAGAAGAATATGCTGATAGTTAAGAACGATAATAAAGATCATAATATTACTGTCCCGTTGTAATCGTTTAGTACTGATATACTTACAGTATAACATAGCCCCTAAACCCCCTCCGGGAGCCAAAAAACCCTTTTCTATTCCAAGTAATTTCCGTAGGTGATAACCCTGCAGGACAGGTACCTTCAAAGTAATCCTAGTTCAATACACACTCCCTGCGGTATCAGTATCCTTTACTTTGCAACAAAACGCCCCGAAACAGCTCCGCACTGCTGAGGATGTGCCTTCACTTTGTCTTCACAGAGATCGCTCTTTGTTCATTCCCTGAGCCCCGGAGCAGAAGAATCGAACTCTTTTTGAGTAGACAAAGCCGTTGCTGATCGCAGGGGTTCGCTTAAAACATGTTTCATCCCAACCCTATAGAGCCCAACGCCCTGCATCCTAAAACCCCGAAACCCTAAACACCAAAACACGCAAGCCCGAGTGTGAGCGCCGAAACACAAAATCCCAAGCTTCCCGTGGCATCCCCAATCTGACTGAGGATCTCTTGCAGGTGCCTCCACCTGAGCTTGGATTAGACTTCATGGCTCCATCACTGAACGACGACGCCCTGTCCTGAAGCAGCTATATGGGAGGTTCTATAAACTAGGATCCCCTGTAATGTTCCTTATCAGAGTGGCGGCTTATATCGGGGATCTGAAAAGCAAACTGCATGTAAGCAACTACCGATAATGTAGAGGCCCAAATACCTATTAACATTGCTTACAGGGCTCCTCAAATTAAACGAATTATAAACCAATTGTACTATACGGTACCGCTCCAAGCCAGTTTTCTAATTACAAGGGCCCCGATGCTTTGGCTCTTCTTCGTGTTTTTAATCCAGAGTGGTCGGAACGTCGGGTGTCCGGGCCGAAGGGATCCCCAAAGCGCACACCAATCCCTAAGTCTTTGTTGAAAGGAGCCCTTTAAAAACCCGTCTGAAAGCTTCCAAAAGATTCTGTGCAACTCTTGAAACCCGAAACCCTAAACCGTAAAAGCCTTAACCCTCAAGCCAAACGCGAAAATGCTAAATGCCTCGTCCCAGCTTTGGGAAGCCAAGGAGGTCCTCTCTGCAGGTGATGGAAACGTCGCGCAGCAGAAGGTCATCGAAGCTGCCATTGTGTAATACGCGATAATGTAGGGAACCTGAATAAGAAACCTTGGTCCTTGTATCCCGAAAGATTAGGATCCATGAATATCCATGATATAAGGAACCCTTATTTGAAGACCCAAGGTTTCTTAATCAGGTTCCTATATCAGTACCAGAATACTGGAATATGCACCTTGAACCCTAAGCCCTAAACCCCTAAACCTTCAACCCTAAACCCTTAAACCCTAAACCCTAAATATACTGCAACAGAAGGTCATCGAGCTGGCAAGTCGGGGCATCCGTGTGCGGCACCTCTTGGACTTCTACGAAGCGACTTATAGTAATTGTTTGAAAGCTTTCTTTCTGTTTTTTCTATAAATGTGTTTTTGTTTTAAAATGTGGTTGTCGTTCATGTTCGTTCTGCAGCTCCAAACTGTTCCAAGTATGTTGTGGGTTCTGAGGTGCGTATTCGTCTGCAAGTCGAAGCTTAAACCCTTTCTCCGTGGGTATTGGGGAAATAAGGAGATGCTGGGTCGAGAGTTTTTTGATCCGGAGCGATCTACCACACATGATGTCGTCCGACACGCCATCATCCCCATGAGCCTTCAGGGTGTGTTGCCCGCGGAGGAAGGTGAAGAAATCCTACTATGGACTGAAGATGCTGGTGTGACGTTTGAGTCAACGTTTGAGCGACGCAGCTGCATCAAGCCGACAGTGTGATGCTGTGCAGTGAGGTACCGGGAGAGCGCCGTAAACCATACCAAGTTCGCACGACATTTCCAAATTTTCCTGAACCACCTTCTTAGCCGTCTCAGGTCTCAGCAGCATGGGATTGCCTACGCAAGCATGGTGAACCAGCTGAAGCCCGTGTTCGCCCTAAAAATGGTGACCCATGCTTGGGGCAACGTGTTTCGCAGCTTGGACACAGGGGCATCCGAAGTAAGACATGCTTGCCGCGGCATGATTCATGGTTGCGTTGCGCCAGACGAACGAACGTCAGAGCTCTGATCTCAGGCAACTTGCTGGCGGCCGTTTTTGCAGATGCTCTGGGGCAGGAGACCTATGATAAGGTGCTACATTTGCTCGAAGAGCCGGGTTTGAAGACCATCCGCTTCCAGCTGGCGGCTTTGCATCAGTTAGACTACCCATATTGGATCTGTGCGACTTGGCTAGATTCGCAGCAAATCCAACAGAGCCCAGCCCCACCAACAATCACCGTCACACCAGTATTAAAACTGACCATATTTCGGACATGTACTATACCCTGCTGTATTTATGGGATACTGTACGTTACACCACTATACGATACTATTACCGTTGCATTGTGCCGGGAATTTAGAACAAGTAATTGACGGAGCCATCTTGGTAATCTTGGTCAGCCGGGGCCGCCCCTCACCCCACCCAAACCCCAAGACCCTGCATCGTAGGTTCGTCCTAGCCAGGCGGGAGGCAAAAAAATCGCCACCAATGCTCCTACATCCCCCCCACCCCCACCCTCCACCCCCCCACCCTCCACACACCGCCCCCCCCAAGACTACCAAGAGGTGCCGCGATAGCGCCACCAATGCTCCTACGTTCAAGCTGCTGGTGTATGATCCTGGTTTAATGTTCGGTTTGGAAGTTCAGGGGAATCAGAGGAATCAGCATATCGGCCCTGATGGTGACAGTAGTCGGCTATTTCATGCTGCCCCAAAGTAGAGTCCTCATAGATTCACGTCTTAGTTCGGATTAAAATGCTATGTAGAACCCCATTATACATTCCCATTTTAACTCCGATATCGACCTGAAGGTTAACATAATCATAACATACATCAACCTGATTGGCCCCCGATACTCAGGATATTGCCGTCTCCTTGGCAACCTTGATATTGGATATGACTCCAAGATTCACAAACTGATAACCTTAAGCTGTTCACATTGGTAACCTTCGTACTGTCCCGGATACTTCCTTCAACACCAACCCAAGTAATGGCTTTAGGGGAAACCCGACCAGTGGCCTCATCAACAGGTCATAACTCCAGATGTAGCTGTGGGATCCCTTGCAAGAGCATTCAAGTCCCCGAAGTTCAAAGGCATGGCCTTCCTAATACTAGTTACTATTAGTAATTATTAGTATGGAGACAGGTAAGCTAAATACTTGGCTATCACATGCTTCGGTGATTCGTCACATTCACGCAATTATGAAGCTACACAAAACAATACCTATTAAGACGCTCGTTGCTGTTTTCGCTCTGGCGTTGCACAAATGATGGCCCTTAGATTTTCAGGGATGCTACCAGCATTTGTTTGTTTACCTCCTCATATTGTATATGGCAGCCCCTTTCTCATTGTAGCATATGATCTTCTCGGACTTGTTGTCGGACTTGTCCGTATGCGTGTATGTACATGTATGTGTGTATATGCACGTGCTAACCCTAAGGTTAAAACATGTACTAGATACCCGCATGATGACAAAGATCGTTAATTGACTCCTGATTCCCAACAACATCAACCGTCACCCTATCCTTGACATGCGCCCTTATGTCAATGGTTTTCGCCCAGGCAGCAGCCCTAAGGCCATCCATAGTAGGCTTGGTACCACCCATCATAGTCTGACCCCGATGTTTCTCTTATTCAAGCTACAACCTCAGTCAGCTAGAAGAAATCGTACTGGTAGCTGTGATAGCACTGATATCCCGGGTCCTGGTCTGTGTTAAACCTGCAGTTCTAGCTCCCTATAACCACAAAACTGGAATAACGTCCTGGTTATAACCTATTGTATAGTGCTAATGCCACGCGGAATGGAATCCCAATGCTAATGACACTCGACGAGCCTTCTTGAAACCACTTTTTCGTACCGAGCGCAAACAACAAATGAAATACACACTCTTTGCTAGCAAAACTCAAACACCCCAAGTTCCTAGCAGTAGTAGCGGTGTTGATTCAAGCAACTGGGGCCGATTTAGAAGTCCTGATGTTCCAATGGGAGCTGTTGTTCCCACGGCAGTCAGATTGCCAAGGCTCACTACCAACACTGTCAGTTCTCAATCTTCGGTTGATAGGGTTGCTTAGTAACTTTCGTCGCTACAATAGCCACCGACAGGCATCAATGAGCATCGGGGAGCATCATTGAGCATCTTGTTTCACGGTTTCCAGCTCTGCCATCTTCGACCCCAAATGGGAACATCAACAACCCCACATCGAAGATCAGAGCTTCCTTGTTGAAGGTGACCATGCACAGCAAGCTGCAGCACACCCAAAGCTCAACCGCCCAAGCATCCGAACTCCCAAATCAGTATTGCCAATTCAATCATAGCCAAACTCTAAATGTTGGAGCTTCTATCATGCAAGTCGCCACGGGCCTGTGCAGGTAGTTCTGGGTGGGTCCGGGGCAGGGCCTTTTTTGTTGTTGTTGTTGGGGGGGTTCTGGGGGGAAATTCATCGGTGGGGTCAAATCCGGGTGGCCGAAATCCCCCCTCCCCCCCTCCCCCCTCCCACCTCCCCCCCTTTTCATAGGAAATTCATCAATGCGGCCAAAATCCGGGGTGTCTCAGTCCTCCCCCCTGTAGAACGGGACATCCTTCCTTCTCCTGCGGCCCTGGGTCTGTGGTCTGTGGTTCTTCTGCATCCATTCTCGAGCCTGAAACCCTTATACAACTAATCATACGAATTGTTGCTTAGAGCCGCTCCGAGCACAAATAATCATACTAACGATTGCCTATGACGGTCTTAAAGTAATACTACTCCTTCGAGCTAGCACCAAGAATCATACTGAGTATTGATTTTAACCCTCTTGCACTACTACTAGTCATACTGCGAAGTAACATAGTCATTGTAATCTTTGTCTAGAGCCCTGTTAGTTAAGAACGAACGGGGCGCGGGCGCGGAGGGGCGCGGTGCGCGGGGAAGGGCAGGGCAGGGCGCCGGCGGGGGCTGCTCTTGGCTCAAGTCCTTGTATTTGAGACCCATACCAGGGGGGGGGGCAGAACGCACAGCGCACAACCTTCTACACATCTAGAAATATATATATATATATATCATGTGGAGGTTCGAATTATCGACCCCCGCCCCCGGACTAAAACCTCGCGGCTCTAATAATGTGTGATGGTGACCCCTGGACCAAGGTTCGGTAGATTGGGGCTTTGACTAAGTTAGAAGGGAATT